>JADDOH010016169.1:0-28269 GCA_016648135.1 Agrypnia vestita | reverse complement strand
TGTAGTAAATTGAATATTATTAAAAACAAGGTCCTTTTTGCAAATAATTATTGTTTTCCAGACGTCACGGAAATATATCGCCCTGTGAGGTTATGATGATAGCCGCGTATCTGTTTATGTTAATGAGTTTATCGAAAAGTAAGAGGAGAAAAAAGAGGAGAATGCGAAATTATTAACTGCAAAGAGAAAGAAGGACGGACATTCTATGCGATCTTCGATCGATACAGCTCGATGAGTTCGAGAACGATTTCGTTTCCCCGCATTGTCATCTTGACAGATACAGCGCATGCGTATTCACTTGTAAACATACCACGTGGTACCGCGTGGTAAAGTCTCCGTCATTTAGAGATGCCAAAGCATATAGGGTGACCATGGTGTAAAAATGCAAAAATATTTTATTTTATTTTTAACATTACCACATATCTATATAGGTATTTTAAAATCATGTTCATAAATTTAGATTCAGGGTAAAGGACCACTTAAATAAAATAATTCGATTTATATATTTTATTAGAAAAATAATATAAAAATCAAAATACTCTATATGAAAAAATGTATTTAAAATTGAATATATTATCAAGGAAAAATGACAAAAAATAAAACAAATATTTAAGCGAATCTTAAAAACTATAAGTATAGAATGTTCTTAGGTTTTCACGGCCACTCAGAATCTTCAAGTTTGTGTTTACTGGGGTATTAAACGTCGGCCCGAAAGGTCGTAACAACACGGCATAATACCCCAGTAAACACAAACTTGAAAAAAACTATAAGTATGCATCACAATCAGATATGTCATCATTTTCGTTATCAGACACATTAAAAATTAAATTACCATCATCGATGAAATCGTCAAATGCAATATCCCGCTCCCAATATTGGCGTTCTATTTTGCATACATGACTGCGGATATTACCCCACTCAATGCTAGTGATTGACGACACCTTTTCTTTTACTAATTTTTTGACGGAATTCAATGTCATGTCGACATTTCTAGACCCTACATGTCCCTATACGATTGACCAAATGTTTTCTATCGCCTTAAGGTCTGGGTGATATGGCGGAAGCCGTAATACGGCATGACCACTTTCGATGAACACCTTGTCGACAGCGAATTCCTTGAAAATGTCTTTATTTAAACATATTACCCGATATAATTCCGGTTTAAGCATATCATTTGTAAAACAAATATCCTTTTGAGTTAACCACTCTATCATATCGGCCTTCTTAGAATTCGATGTCGGTGCTGGATTTACCAACTTGTGGTATGATGCATTTTCAATAACCACCACAGATCTGGGTTCGAGATTGGGGATCAATTTTTCCGTCAACCATTTTTGATAATTAGTAAAGTTCATGTCATCGTGGTAATCACCAGTCGTTTGGTGGGATTTATAAATAAGTAAGGCTTCAGGTATAAAACCTTTTTCACTGCCGGCATGCGCAATAATAAAACGGGATCCTTTTGATATTGAGATTTTCATGCCTTCAACTGATTTGTCATTCCACGAAAATGATGACACATGGGTTGTATGAACATAAGTTTCATCTGTGTATACTATTGTCCTGCCTTCTTCACGATTCTTCCGCATCGCTCTCAAATAAGATATCGTTTTGCAAACGATGTCTGGTTTTTCTCATAATACGCTCAAGTTGTCCTTTGATTTGCACCACTGAAATCCCATATTTTTCAAAATTCTCCTCAGTGATGACTCGGAACCGTTGAAACCGACGGCATCTTGTAGAACGGGCAATAACCTTGTGATTGTAGGTAATATTTTTTCCTTCAAATGAAAATCATATATACTCCTTCTTATCACACATTCGTCAAAAGTATCTGGAGTGAGTTGACACAGCCGGTTTCTTTTCTTTTTTGGCGACGACACAGCGTCATCTTTGCCATTATTTTTTAATGCTGCTATTAAAGATCTTACTGTTCTTGAAGAAACGCCAGTAGCTGCCGAAACTTCAGTAAGAGAAAATTTCTGGAAAAAAAATATATTTATACATTAATTACTATCAGTGTTAAGGGTATTGAAAAAAATGATTTTTTCCAATATCGCATTGTGTTTCTATATCGATGGCTCAGTTCCATAAAACGGTAAGTCAAAAAATTGAAGTTTTGAGTTATATTACCCATTATATTCAAAAATCGTTCTTTATCAGTTCCACAAAGGTATGATTCGAAAAAAATATTGGTTTTCTATTTATAGACTTTCATAAGGAATTAAAAAAATTAAACAATCTCTCAGTTCCATAAAAATACAATTCGATATATCGCTGTATGGAAATATATTATAGTGAATTATGGTGCTCCATAAACAAACAACTCGCGTCAGTTGACATCTTGCAGTTTCTCGCTCAAATCGGTTGAGGTGATTATCGACTTAAATGTATTTTAAAGTGTCAGAGGTTCGGTTTTATAAAAAAACTTATAAGAAACTGAGCCAGCGATATGAATAATAAATCTCATTGGTATAATATAAAATAACATAATTATTAAAACGGAATAGAATGCATTTCATCGAGATAATATAATAATAAAGAAATAGTACAGAAGCATTATTTTTCTTTTGTTGATATAATCTACGTACGCACGTAAGATTCATTAGTGTGTTTATTATGAAGTTCGCGTGTTTATATTACTTTTTGTATGTTGTGTTATTTTAATTCCTATATGTATATAATTTTTTATATTATAAATTAATGATACATCACGGGTTCTGTGTAGTAAGGTTTTCGTTAAAAAATAATAATCGTGTATTGTTAAAAGTAAAAAATAAGTAAATAAAATAAATTTAATCTTACGGTTTTGGAAGACACGCCAGTAGCTGCCGAATCTTCTTCAATAAAAGTAAAACTCTGAAAAAAAAACATTATATCTATTAAAACTTGACTCTTTTTAGGTTTTATTTAAATAAAAAAAATGTTATATATTTCTCTGACCAACATTTTTGCTCAGAGAAATAAAAATAAAGTAGTTAAAGTCTCATTGTTTAGCTAATATTAGTATAAAGGACTAAAATAAATTAAATTAATGTAAAATATAATTTTAATTACCTCCCTCAATGCTGCTTCACGTTTATTCTGCACGTATTTATAAACATTTAATATAATTTCTTTGCTTTGTCCACACAAAGGTCTTCCTCTTCCTAATTTCGTAGCCTCAGACATGGTCACCCTATTTTTCTTCGAGCAAACGCGCGTCGTTCCTCTTCGACAGTTGAAAACATACTAAAAGATTTATTGCGGGTTCTCACGCATGACATTAACCAATCACCGAAGGGATATCTACTAACGCATTTACAGAACTGCATATTATACAATTTTTTTGTTTATGTGTTAGTTTTGGCATTCTAAAGTGGCGGGGTCTATACTGACGCTCCGCGGAATGTTGCAGTGAGTACGCTCGGGTACCGTGCGCATGGCAACGTTGCCACGGCACGTAGAAATGCCGCGCTATGTTGTGCGCGAGGTCGCGGAACAGTGCACGACGTTGCAACGTCACGTAGACTCTATGCCGCGCGTGCTGTTGAGGGACAATTTGTCCCCTAGTGAATACATGGCTTTAAGTTGAAAATAAATTTGTGGGGGGGAAACAAACCAGGCGTTGCACGGGTTAAGGATTAAGTTGAAAATAAATTTGTGGGGAGGAAACAAAGGTTTGATTCGAACGGTATAGATTTGCATCGAAAATATATCAGGGGGAGGGGAAAAGGTAAAAGGGGAGGAAGGAAATAAAGCCTATGTTACCTGCCGATTCCTTAAGAATAAGTTTCCAAATTTTGAGTCCGATTGCATCGAAAATATATCAGCGGAGGGGATGGTTAAAAGAATAGAGGGAAATGTCACCTATTTTATCCGCCGAGTTCTAAAGAATTAGTTTACAAATATTGAGTTCGATTGATCGAACGGTACAGATTTGCATCGAAAATATGTCAGGGGGAGGGGAAGGAGTATGAGAATAGGGGGAAATATCGCCTATATTACTTGCCGGGTCCCAAAGCATAAGTATGCAAAATTATCAGTCAAACGGTACAGATTTGCATCGAAAATATGTCAGGGGGAGGGGAAGGAGTATGAGAATAGGGGGAAATATCGCCTATATTACTTGCCGGGTCCCAAAGCATAAGTATGCAAAATTATCAGTCAAACGGTACAGATTTGCATCGAAAATATGTCAGAGGGAGGGGAAGGGATATGAGAAAAGGGGGAAAATATCATCTCTGTTACCCGCTGAGTCCTAAGTAATAAGTTTCCAAATTTTGAGTCCGATCGGTCAAACGGTACAGATTTGTATCGAAAATATGTCAGGGGGAGGGGACGGGGTATGACAATAGGGGGAAATGTGTCCTATGTTACCCGCCGGGTCCCAAAGCGTAAGTATGCAAAATTTGAATTGAATTGGACAAACGGTGTGGATTTGTATAGAGAACAGACAGACATTGAGTTTTATAGGATCTTCTGTGTATAGTTTTCTGGGATATTCTGCCGTGTGTGTGTGACCTCTCTGGCCAACGTTTCGGATCCCATTGCAGGGTCCATCATCAGGGCTGATGTACCCTGCAATGGGATCCGAAACGTTGGCCAGAGAGGTCACACACACACGGCAGAATATCCCAGAAAACTATACACAGAAGATTCTGAACGGCCGTGAAAACCTAAGGACGAGTTTTATAGGTATCGTTTTATAGGTATATATGAGGTTATATTGTGTTAGTGTGTTTGTGTAAGTGTATCTATTTTATCTCTCCCTTTGCTTTGGATCCAGTTTTATTTTGTATTTTATGTAAGGGTTGTAAATTGTGGTTAGCCCTGATTGTTTTAATTCGTCAAGTATGCAGTTAAGTAATTTGGGTCCAAAATAGTTATAGCTCCTTTGTCCATACGTAGTATGTAACCTTGGGATTTGTAGATTGAGTTTGTTTGACTGTGCGGTAATTATTGTTTGATTTGGTTTAAACTGTGTATTTTTGTGTTTGTATGTGTATTTAAGAGTAGTAATTGAACAGATTGCGACAATAGCGGGCATTAAGTGAAATGTACTTAATGATTGCCCTAATTAACAAGATGGCCACCATTTCAATGACGCTCATTGGTCAGAGGAATTAAGTCGATTATGAAAGACTGAATTTGGTTATAGGTAGGTTTTGAAACTCAAGTTGATTTTTTAATAGCAATAACTTCAGATTGGTGCTTGTTATGATAGTAAACTAATATTATAAATGTAGGATTGAGCTTAGAGAATATATTGGCATTCAAATCTAAAAAAAAAACGAAAATGGTCATTGGGTAGGTTTTGATACGCAGCTACTCATATGTCAATATAAATATTTAGTAAAAGAAATGTAGTGATCTTTGCATTAGCATAATAAGTATTGCATTTTCAAAATGCAAACATACACGTTTTTCACAAAATTAATTGGCATTTTTCTTGAGTTTTACGATTTTACTGAATTTCGCAATTGCATCGCGATACATATTTTCTTGAGCCTTGAAATTCGAAATAAAATGTCTTTTTTTGATCTGTTAAATTTCGAATTATAATTTACTTGTTATTAAAATTAAATTTTTGATAGAAAAGCGGATTGGTTTTCAGTACAGCATAGCACAACAGTACAGCAGTTTAAATTATCCAGAGTGTTGGGGAAAAAATTGGATAGGATGACCTCTAAAAAAAACAAAGAAAAAATTTAGGCTATAAAACATTTTACATAAATGATTTAATTTTGAAATGGTTGCTTATACTGAATGGGCAACCGCCCAAATAATAATTGCGAACAAAAGTCATAAACTAACAATCGAGATTTATAGCCAGTGACATGATCGCAATCTCATCACCCTTATTTTCTGTTGCGCATTACCTATTTTGCTGCATGAACTTTTTCTTCATTTGTTGTCAATGAAAAATTATTTTGCCATTTTAAATTTCCCTCCAGTGTTGTGAACTAAGTTGACATTGCCTCTAATTATGTGAATATCTAACTATATAAATATACTAACTTTAGAGTTAATATTTTAGGTATTCCTTTGTAATATGTTTATGAATAGAATAAAATAATTACCATGACAGAAAAATAAAATGTTGTCTCGAATAAATCGTCATTAATTCGTCAATACATGTATGTATTGTTGGAGAGATGATGACCTTCGCTCTTTAGTAGCGGCTGCACAGCGGGTCAGACGTGTCTTGTTCGTCTTTATGCTGACTATATAATATGAACTATCATTGCAGTAACGTATATCGATTATGAAAAATTAATTGATTATGAAAAATTCTTTCAAATAAAATGATAAAAACCTTGCAAAAATTGAAAATATATTTTTTTTTACAAGGTTTTCTTCATTTTATTTGAGCTGTATTGAAGCTAATGAATTTTTCATTATGAATGAATGAATAAAAGTTAAATTTTTTGCAAAAAATAAGTCAGAAATATTGAAAAAAATGCAAATTTTAATATTGCATATATCCATAATTGAGCCCTTGCCCGGAAGAACGTTGTATCGAACAATACTCTCATTCTGAAAAAAATTGAAAAAATGAAACCAGTTACAATTTATTACATTTTATATTTTAAATATAACAAACATATAATTCTTAACTAATCTCAATATAAAAAAGGGAAAAAAGGCAATTAAATTTGAATATATTGTAAAAAAACATGCTGAATCAGTGGAAAAACGTATATGAAATTTTCACAAACAACGTTATTCCGCAAAACGTTTTTTATTTATTCTGCTTTACTTAATAATGCTTTTTAAAAGCAGCATGCTCATCTAACATGAAATCACAAATGTCATCGAGGTCCTTGAGCTTAGCAGCCTTATTGACAGTGGATTGGAATTCATGAAAGTTAGTTCCGGGCTCCTTAACTGCATGATTTTTTTCCATACGGTAGCTAATCTTCTCCTTCTTCCACAAAGAGTTGGTAGAAGGCTATAGGAGGTCCATGATTCTAATTCTTTGTGGAAGGTTCTGGCTCTGATTGTGATGGGATCATCAGTAGGTAAAGAGCTTTTACGGAACGATAAGTCTCTCGTACATACTACCTATTACCTATCTCCGTCTGTTTGCTGAGTATGGCGTCGGATATTCAATTTCTCATGATTACTTTTTTTATTGTAATTCAGTAACCTGAATTCTGATTGAATATTTATATTGATATTAAAATGGAGAAAACATCCCGGATTTAAACATTTTTGGCTCAAACTCGACCCTACGAAAAAGAACGAGGAATTAAATAAACTTTTTGTATCGGTATTATTTTAAGTTACAATATAAAGAGCACTATAATGCCAGCATTATTATCAAAAAGCATTTCAAATATCAATATGGATAAATCAATTGAGTAAAATCGGTTAACGTTCGACAAAATAATATTGTCACATATGAAATTACAATATCAATCAGAACTGCCAAATCGTATACAACGTTAATCCACAAACATGTTCCGGCGGGTCAATTGCAGGTTTGATAATATTTTTTCTGGATAAACACTCTTTTCCTGCATCCTTAAACTTATTGGCTTTGATATCTTTCCAGTTTAAAACATTAGATGTTCGTTTTCTCCCTTTATTCATGTGAATTAAACCACGCTCCACGATATTGACGCGCGGCGACGCCATTTTGAGAAACAATGTACAACGTTCTTCCACAAACCAATAACTTTAAAATGCAGCCAGAAGCCTAAATATTTTTTTCTTGACATATTATCTACCTTAAACGATGCATAATAACATACCCAACATAACTGCATCAATAACTCAAAATTGACATTTGTGTTGGATACAACGTTATTCCGGGCAAGGGCTCAATTATTAACCTGTCAACCAGGGAATTCCTTTTCTAATTGCGCAGCATATAACGGGCGCGAACTCTTTCACTAGGACATGCCAGTACGTCACGCCCGGAGGATGTAATTTCATATTATTATTATTTTTATTTATGCTTAAAATAAATGAAAGGACTGAAATATTTATTTTTTAGTTTATTCATATATAAAGCACAAAGGAAAATACAAAATTACAAATAGAAAAGAATACCAACAAAAAAATGGAAACATCGAATTAAAAAATTATATATTTTACAAACAATCATAAAGATTACAAAAAATATATATTTTTTTATTTAGATACATAATAAAAATATAAAAAAGTTAACAATTACAGAGCAATAAACAAAAGCACACGAATAAAATAGAAATACGTATAAAAAAATAAATAAATATATGTATATGTAAAAATTCAAAACTCAATTTCCGTGTGATATATTTTAAAACAATTGTTGATACACAGTGCTACCTTACATTCAGGACACCAGTATGTAGATTCTTTCCTAACACCTTTTTTGTAGCAAATTCGGCATTTTCTGGATTTAGTTTTTCCTATATCGCTTTTCATTTGTTCTGGAAAATGCCTTTCAACTAAGCGTGATGGTTTAGGCGTAGAGCTGATTGTTGATGTCTTTGGGTGAGTTTTCACTATGTTGTCTAAAATAAAAAGGTTGGAAATATAAGTAAATAATACATAATACAAAAATAGGTAGGTAAGTGTAAGTACGTACCTGTCACTGCTCACCCAGAACATGACCACTGCTCTCAATAGTGAAATGATACTGTTTCCCTCCATATCTTGAATTCATGTCGGATGTATGGATGACTAATATCTGTTGTTCGTAAATATACGTTCCGCCCGTTTCAGGGAGTAACATATATATATAATTATATACCCTATATATATATGATTATTGATACCTGTATTCACTTATACATGTATCAAATATTATTTTATTGATTTAATAAATTTTTTTCATATTTATCAGATTTAAATTTAAAAAATGAGTTTATGGCGCCAAATGCACATTTAATTTGAGCACTGTAAGGGAAATGTTAGAAATAATTTTTTGAAATGTTATAAGAAAAAAAAACTTATTATATAATATATATAAAAATGTACCGCTCTTGATAATCAAGTCTAGCTTATCTCTCTTCTCTCAACAGCAGTAGTAATATTAGTTTGATGTTGTTTTTTAATTTTTCAAAATTTTAGATGTTATTATTTCAATTATCACCATACAAGTAGGGCATTAAAGGAGTCCACAAAGCATTTATACCTTAAAGTGACTTTAAATATGTTGCAGATGACTCATTTTACGAATGCTTAAAAATAAAATAAACATTTACTCAAAAAAGTTTCTCTGGTTTTCACGGCTGTTCAGATCTTCTGTGTGTAGTTTTCTGGGATATTCCGCCATGTATATCTAACTTCACTGGCCGATATTTTGGATACTTTTTGTATTTCAAAAGTATCCAAAATGTCGTAGTAGATCCCTGGATCGCATCGTGATGGACCCTGCATTGGAATCCGAAACGTTGCTCAGAGAGGTCAGATATGCACAGCATAATATCCCAGAAGAAAACACACAGAAGAAAAATTTACTCGCTGAATTTTATGATAGGTATTTTTTTTAAAATTATATTTATTTGATGGCCATGTTATCCAAGAGAAAATACTGATCACAGGATTTGATTGCATTTTGTATTGTCATTTTAGGGCTGGTTGTTTGATTAGGAGGAAGAGTTTAAAAAAAGCATAGATTTTTGTGTTTTCCACAGTCTATACATTTATAGGAAACATGATTTTAGAACAGATAGATACATAAGATATAGAATTTAGTACATTTTAAATTAGTAATTCTTGGTGATAGCATTCAAAACATTTTTCGGATATTGCTGCCTTCGCTTTTGTCTCAATATAAAGCTTCACTATAACAAAAAAAAAACCTCAATATAAAGCAAGCAGTGATTGGGTTATCCATAACATTATGTAAAAGCCTCAATTAGCTTCAAAATTTGTCAAAAATGTGGACAGGTAGTACCAATGCACTCTTTTATTGCAATTGTCAAATTCAAATATGTAATATACATACACCAAAATTTATCATCTAGATACCAAGAACATATAAATTAAGTTCCCTACTTCTCCTTAATTTTTAAGACATTGATTTTCTATTTTCTAAACTCTGGGACCTCAAAATGAAACGTGGTTTTATTTCATTAGGTTAAATTCAAGGTCACTTCACGACCCTGCCTGCAGCCAGAAATTTTTATTTAATTAATTTAGCTCATTTTAGTTATGGTGTTATTATTCAAAATAGTAATAATAAAAGGAAGGAACAAAAACATTGTGTTTATTATTAGCTTTATTAACAGAATACAAAAAATAAACATACATTTTCCAATCTTAATCTTCTTTGGTTTCCTTATTGTCTTTTTTCTTTTCAATATATTTTTTATACATCAAATCTAACAACGGTCTGTTTTCATATGCCCATGCACTGAGGACAATGATTAGCACGAATCCGCCAAACAATACGTGGACCAGTTGCGATTGTGGAGACAACCTAATTTCAGAAGCTTTGCAAGCTATACCGGCAACAAGCAATGCTGCACCAAACACTTTGCCGACCGAAAGACCTTCGAGTGGCTTGTAATCTGTTTTCTTAAACTGATCTTTAATAAAGTATGTGCTGTGCAGAATACGTGCCAACATGTTAATGCAATTTGATAAAATAAATCCAACAGGGCCAAGTAGATTGGTTAGTAAGTAAGAAAGCACCAGAAAACTAACAGAGAAGAAAACCATTAGGTAATTGTATTTATCCAGTTGTTTACTTGTCATTGTAGCAAAGCTGTAGCACTCTGTCACTCCATTCACAGCCAAAAGTATAACGGCCAAGCAGTGGCATCTCATCAGTAGTACCGGCAGCCCGCTTCCGACAAATCCCTCGCCGCCATACAATAAGAGGAGAGTTCGTGCGTAACTTTGTCCAAACACCAAGACAATTAACCCAATTGATGTCACAACTCTGCATAATTGCGATAATACAACACAGGATTCAGATACTTTCTTTTTCTCCTGCTTTTCTATCGCTTCATTCCTGTCTATCATTTGGGTGAAATAGAAATATCCGCTCTCTTCAATGGGCCTAAATATAAAACGAGCTGCGAGGCTGCCCAAATTATTTACAATGTCATAGGTGGCTTGCTCACTGAACGACAATACCGGACTAACTGACATGACATATTTTTCCCCTTCTGTGAGCAACTGCTTGACAAAGCCTTGTTTAGCGAAGCTAAGTGTCAGAGTGCACAATTGCTTGTCGAAGAGCTCACTCAATCGCCCTATCCGTTTGGGAAGAAAATCCCTGAGTGACTTAAATGGAAAGTCATCCATATGTTGAAAAAGGGAAGAAAACCTTCCCTTTAACTTCTTACTATCTTTTTTATTTCTATAAATATTAATATTCTTGATATACCAATAAAAAAATAAGTAATGACTCACAGTTATTGTGATGGCGCTAAAAACTTGCGCCACTGAAAATGCAATCAGCGCTTTGTTCGTGTCGTAAAGTAAGATGGCCAAGAATATGAAAGTCCTTATTAACAGATGAATAGTATCCAGTGCTACTCTAAGTTTGACAAAGCAAAATATTTGCGCTACTAATGCTACACTGGCTGATGCTAGCTCTATTACACAGGAGAGTGCGACACTCCAGCAGCCGAAAGCATATTGCATTTCGTACTCTGGGTGACCTAATGATAAAACGTGTAACCAAATATAAACAAATAGCATTGAAAAAATGACACTGACAGGTACACACAGCCACATCTGATTGATGACTTGCGGCCATGACGGTCCATCCTTATGTCCGATGCAAGCGCGTAAAAATGGTTCGCGACTCAGGAACAAGATGGAGCTCTCCAGGAGTAATAGTCTCACATTCATTATTCCGATGACGGCATGACCCACATGTCTCAGGACCCAGGCATTGATGATAAATGTCAAACACCTGAATAACACTTGAAAAATTATACTAAATGATGCATTTTCAACACTGCTCTTCAATAAATTTCGAGCCATTGTATCAATAATGTTATAAGTAGTGATTAGGCGTTTATCGTGATACTATCGCTGTGTTCCAGATTATTGTTCAGCATCTTTTTCACAATATGTATTTTTTTGTTAGACATGCATATGACGAAGCAATGGTCGTCGTACGTGATTGATATCTTCTTGAAGGTTTCATTGGATGGAAATGCAATACGATCCACTCTGAAATATACAAATCATTATTAGAAAACACACTAAGTATTGTATATTAAATGAGAAGTTGAAAGTACTCCACTACAAATATAAGAATATTGATCAAACAGTGAAATTAATTTATTTTTAGATTCTTTTTAGAGGTCCACACTGATTATACCGGATTATTTTTATATCAATATTACTTAAAAAGGCTTGCAATTTACTATTGCTGTTCTGGACTTCGAACTTAAATAAATTTTGGGTTAAAAGATTTTATTATTAAAAAAACTTTTTATTATGATTAGATTTAAACTTATTTTGCTGACTAAGAGGTTTCAATACAAATAATAGGCTGGTGTGCATTGCTATGAAAGAAGAATGCTTAACTTTAATTTTCGAGATTTATGTAATATAGGTAGGCCTAATATAGCAATTAAAAAATAACACAATTCAACAATAGATGTCTGTTTAATAATCTTAATTTTAATTAATCTCGATAACACATTGACAGGTCTCTCTAACACATCGAAAATATATTAATTAACATTCAATTAAACCCGCATTTTCTTGCTACAATCTGAAATCCAGAAAACATGCCACGAATAAGACCTTCTAAACGTGTCAATATATGGAATAAATTATGAGATATTTAGATAAGTAATAACTCACCTGTTCGATAGCGTGACGAGTCCAATGATAATGTTGGCTACGCGTTCGTCATTTTCTAGCTCGCCGCCCGACTCGATGACAGCTCCGTCTTCGGTTAAAACTAAATATCCCACTTGATCAGTTATTTTCTCCATTATTCAGCCGCGATAAATGTTTCAGAACTATTTGCTAATCCGTGAAGGGTTCATTTGAAAACTGCGTTGCATCAAAGTGAAATTTCACAGTGTATTTCACAGATATGTTAAAAATATTTGTATAATAATGACACAGCCGCAGAACAAACGTCACTTTCCATGTGTTGCTCGCGTAAAAAATATGCATTTTTAAATCAAAGAATTCTCAGTACCTACCTTCCTTTAAAAATTGGTGCGATTTATTTCAAATACATTCTCAGATGAATGAATCAATTTGTCAATTTTTCTATAAATAATAGAGATCCAGATGTATATATAACTAAGCCTATGTGCCGTTTAATACATTCTCAGATGAATTGATCAATTTGTCAATTTTTCTATAAATAATAGAGATATACTAAAAAAACATTGCCGTTCATCTGGAATGTCTGCCTAGTAATTATTTAAAATATTTTTTAGAAATCTAGTCTGTGCAATTATTTTTTAAAACAGTTTCATTCGTTTATCTCAGAATGTACTAAAACGGCACATAGGCTTAATTATATATACAGCGACGATATGCTGCTACGTAATGATTTTGTATGAATAATATAATAGTTAATAAATATTTAGTTCGTTAAATATTGTTTTTTGAAGTTATATTAAGTAAGTTACTACAAGGTAAATTTTTTATTGTAACCAAAATTATACAGCGGGAAATGTAATGGAAATGCAATACGACACCAACTTGAAATTTTTTCAGCCGTTAGATTCTGTTTACATGCGAGTTCACAAAAGTTTCGATCGTTTTTTAAGAAAGTTTTTGTTTGTCACCATGCCAAAAACGATTAAAAGTGATATTCGGATTTTTTTGCATAAACGACGTAATTGTCAGATATTCGTTTACAAAAAAAAAAAACACATTCGTTCATTGGAAATTCAATGAGACTGTCTAAGTTATATAGTTTCGAAATTTTTGAATACGGAGCCGTATTAGTCCAAAATTCGATAAAACATAAAAGTGAGTAGGCACTTGTACTTCGTTGAAAATGTACATATTTTTTTTAATTCTTCACATCATATCGACGGCTCCTACGTATAATATCGTAACCCAAAAATCGTCGATTTTTAGTTTTTTGTGTATTTCATATGTATTTAATTATATCTTTATTTCCAAGAAAGAAAAAAAATTATTTTGCAATAAATAACGTTTTTTTCGGACGTATTTTATCGTATCTCAAACAATCACATATTTTTTTACGAAGTATACTATCGTAGGTATGTAACACTTTCGATAATTTGCGTTGGAAAATAACATAAGATAATTTTGTCGTATGTAACACTTACGATAACATACGTTGGAAAATAACATAAGATAATTATCGTATGTAACATTTACGATAATATGCGTGAGAAATTAACATAAGATAATTATCGTATGTACAAGGACGGATCCAGGTTTGGCGCCAGGGGGGGGTCACGTAGTCTTGGTCAAGTCACAAGAAGTTATAATTTAATGTTGATAATAATAGATGCTTACAAGTAAAACGTAGGTATTTTATTAATAAATGTAAGTACCTACTGTACTTAAAAATACCTACCTATATTTAAATAACAAAATCAATTTTTCTTTTACGTCTTCTTCCGAAACGCGTTATCACTTCATCTACTCCAATGGGTACATTTTTATGGACGTGGAGAAGTGGCAGTCCGGTTAGACGTTCTTCAACCATTGAAGCTCTTAGCCACGATTTGATTCTTCGCAACGTAGAGAAAGATCTTTCCGCTGTCGCTACACTAACAGGTAGTGTAGCCATAATACATAAAATTTTTCTTATATTAGGATAAATCTCAATATCGCAATTTAAAATAAGGTCGGAAATCGACTGCGGTATGTCCTGACTCCGCTGCCACTTCACCATCCACAGTAGATATTCGTTTACAACGACAGAAACTGGAGTATTATCTAGTAACAATGTATAATCGGTTGCTAGTTGTTTCACATGTCTTGTCTTGTCAAATTAAGTATTTCAAGAGACAGACGGTCCTGTAGGTCATTTATTACTGAATCCAGAAGAGGGATGTATATTAATTAGGGTGTCCCGTCCACGTATGAGAAAAAAAAATTGAGTTGCACAATCACAAGAGGTATCAAAATTTGCGTAATTTTACACAAATTGCAAGAAAGGTAACAAAAAATAGAATTGTTTGTCATCTTGAGAGCTCTACCGAGCTTTGAAGTTTTGTAAATTTTACGTTTTTATGGAGTTAAACCGTTTGCCTAAAATAATAAAAAAATCACGTTTAAAAGGTATTTTAGTATTGAAATTAATGAAACAAAGCACAAGAAAATAAAATAAATAAAATATAGATTATAATCAATGACAAAAACTAAAAATAAACTTATTTTTGTGTCCAAAATTTGGCATTTCTGCTCGAGATTGCATTCTGGTTCTAATAAAGCCATCTCTAGAAGCAACGTCAGTTACACTTTGTGAGGCGTCTGTTATATTCTCTAGGACCCGAAGTGCAACCATCTAAGATCAAGAATAAATGACGAAGGGGTAACTCATTGACATGAAGCATACAAACACACCATTGTAACGGTCTCTGCAAATACTCCTCTAAATATTGAATCACGCCACCCTTCCAATCGGTGTTAGTTGCAGTTCCGTCACATTCAACGCAAATCACGTCATCTTAATTCCAACCTCGACCCTCTACTAAAGTTGTGATCGAAGTAAGAATTCCCTTTGCAGTGCCACGTCTTTCGGTATTGTGTATCCCAAATAAATTTATCCAGGCTGTGCTAAAATTGAGATAGGTCTTCTAAAACTTCTTTGCGATGGTCTTTACGTCCATCAAAGTAAATGCTTTTTATAACAATACCTCCAATATCTTTTGAAGCTTCCGGGCTTTAGATACATCTCTGTAGATCTTATTTTTATCAATAACCAAATAACCAGAGTTAAATCTTCGGTAGAAACCAAGCCGACGTCAGTCAAAACCGCAGAAGCAACAGCAGCAGCAGATTGCGTAGATAAACCGTATCTATCACAGATTTTAGCAACTGTCGGCAAAGGCAATGTATTCCAATTCACCGTTGATGTCAATGGTGTCTGTCTAGGGCGAGTTTGCCTCTGTTATCGGATACGTTTCTGGGGAAGATTCACGCACTGAATCTTCATCACAATTTGCTGAGACAGAATCGGTTTCTTGAGTAAAACACGACTTTTTTGTTACCGTTATTGACTCTAAAATTTATCTCTGCTGTCGTTTAATTAATCTAGCCGTTTCTTTCTTATCAAAACCGCTTATAACCATTTTCCTATCATTTTTTTGATCCAACAAAAACTTCTCTCATTCATGTAAACTTTCTTAGGTTTTAGACACGAACAAGATTCAAATGAAGTGCATTTACAAGCGGAAACATCAAAAAGTTTCTCAGATGACTAAAAAACATTTCAATTTATTTTCAAAACTATCATTTCGTTTGTTTTTGGGGTATCTTTTCAAATTGAGATACTTTTCGAAATTGGATTTCACTAATTAAATAACTCGTTCCTTAGTTGCAACTGGAATCGAAGTTTTGGTCCAAATATTGTTGATCTCTTCGGATACAATCACATATATATCTGATTTGGATGGATATTTTCAGTTATACGTGAATTTCAGGTTCTTGACAAATAAAATAAATTTTAAGACGCCCCTTATAGTTGGTAGCTGCTGATTGTCAAGTTCTTTGTATGGTCCGAACATAGCAAAAGTAGTCTGACTACGCCTCGAGCTTCTTATTTAAAAATCACAAAATCCGCTTTTACTACTGTAACAATCGCCATGGTACTTTTATGGCATAAAAATTATTTTGGCTACGAAGAAAACACTCGCGAGTCAAGTCAAGAAAGTCCTCAGAACAAGTTCAAACTTGAGGGTATTTGCATGTTGAAACTTGAGGGTATTTGCATGTTGAAACCCAACAAATTCGAAGTTGCTGGTAACATGTTGTTACATGCAAATCAAAACGTCATGTATGATTTATTAGAGAGAAAATAACATAATAAATTATCGTATGTAACACTTACGTTATTTTACGTCGCGTCTTTTCCGAAGTAAAATGTTGTAAGTCATTACGATATACGATATTTTACGTCGCTTCTTTTCCGAAGTATAATATCGTATGTGCATTTCTACAAAAACCTTTAATAATTTTGACTTTTTTGTGATTATTTATGTAACTACAGTATAAAGTTAAATATTGAAACGAAATTTCAAAAAAATTGGGCAATATTAAGATTTATACCGGACGAAAATATGTTCAAATCCTTCTCCTGTAAAATTGAATTTTGTGGGTTACGATATTATACGTAGGAGCCATCGATATGTCTGCAATGCCGCGGCGATAAATGTAACTAAAAATGTGGTACACACGTAACTAAAATGTGTTACAAATGTACAAATGTTACTATTGGTTTTTGATAGCTAAGAGATGAGTCGTTGATTCGAAGACACCACATGATAATAAAAACAAATATTAATAATTTATCTGCCTTAAAGTGTTATAAATTATATTTATCATCTCCCTAGACAACGTATTATTGTATTAATATATATTTTTTAATCAATATGTAAATATCAATTATCACAATCACGCCAAAGAAGTATAACTTCTACTGCGCGTATCTACATGAGTACACAATTTTTTTTATTTGCAGTTAACCCATCAATAGTATATTATAATTAACAGTAAGTATTATCTGATGCAGTATTTTATATAGATAGTAAATGTTTTTTGAACAATAAAAAAAAAATACTATGCTAATTTTGATACGGGCCAAGCTTCTAAAATATTTTTTTTTATTACGGTTAAATTAATAAATATCAGTGGCATAGACTTACGTTATGCTGCTAATAAACTAGTGCCGGCCGTACACTGAATGCGTTTTCGTACGAAATTGAGGAGTACGTATACGTAGGAATACGCAAGTAGGTACATTCCTGACCTTCGAAGTAGTATTGAACATCGCACACTGTACACGATTTAGTAGTGCGTGTACGCACGTATAGATGCGACGTCCGTCACGATCCGGATTTGTTCGGAAATTTTTGCGATTTCGTACGATGGATATTGAAAATTTTGTCAATTTTATACATGACCACAAATGTTTGTGGGACCAAAGCAATTCAACTGCGTGACCATCAGCGCAGATCATGGTGGAGAATCTCTAAAGAACTAAGAATACCTGTAAGTTAAATTATTTGGTTTAATGAACGTGAGGTATAGGTAATTATGTACTTTGAACAAAAAACTTTTAAATATTTCTCCGATGTTATAAGCTCTCATTGCACTTCGATTCTCCCCAGCATTTGTGAATCTATTAGATTGTCATGAAATTTGTCATTATTTAAGTCTGCCATAATATGATGGAATTTACCAAATTCATCCCTTCTAGTATCTATATTATATTTCGTTCACCCATTTGGTTCTACGATGCCGACGCTGCGACGCCGTGGCAGCCTACGATTAAGAAGAGAGTTTTCCGAAAGGTACAGATTATTAATTTGGCACAAACGTTATTGGAGAAATGCGAAAAGTAACTGATCGTGACCAACGCAAGACGCAATCAATGTGCGCGCTCAATACGTACGAAAATAATCGTACGAATAAGTACGTAATTATTCGTAGCCAAAGTGCGACCGGCCTAATAAGGATGCTCTGGATTATGGCAGATCGCATAGGAATAAAAGCTCAGAAACATGTGTCACGGTGCTGTAGGTACCAAGACGGGAGTCAAATTATTTCTAAAATAGAACAATTAAATGGATCTCAACAAATTTAACAAAATAAGTGATCGAAAAATAAATTAATATTATAATTGATCTTTTTCTTGCTTTTAGACTTACAGTGCCATTTTCTATCGAAGGAAGGCGATCATATTGACGACCACGACTCTTTCACCGCAGTTGAGTTACACTGACAGCAGTCCCTCAAGTTACACAGCTACGAGATGCGGCGTCTTTCTACGCTTCTTTTCTCCTGGATGATAAATTGGTTATCATCCTATAATATGAGTACCTGAGTATCTCAGGTTTTCTTATCTTGATGGTCTTGTAGGTACTTGTCGGCCTTTTTACATACGCAGCCGCCGTTAAGCTTTCTGTATACGTCTATAGAGCCACATCTCAAAAGCCTCAACTTTGCAGATAAATTCTTGGTTTATTGTCCATGCCTCTGCCCCATATAAGAGATTGGCAAAAATACATCATCGAACCACACGCATTCTAATTTGCAGGCTTAGGTCACGGTTTGAAAATAATTCTCTCATTCTGAGAAACTCATTTCTTACCATCTCTGTTCAATTTCTCGTTAACCCATGTACCCAAGTACCTATTTGTATTGCACGATCTTTAAATTGATTTATTGTTGATGATTGTATTTGGAATCGGAAGTGATCTTTTTGCTAGGTACTACTTATTTACGATTCTGTTTTACGAATGTTCGTCTTCGGGCCATACTTGTTACTTGATTCAATCGCATTTTTTACCAGTGTTTGAAGGTTATAGTCGTTATTTGCAAAGAACACTATATCGTCCGCAAATCTAATATTGTTGAATATTTGATCATTCACCTGCATCCCCAGAGCAGTATCATCTACAGCTTCTTTAAAAATTGGCTCGGATTACAGGTTGAATAGCAGAGATGATAAGACACATCCTTGTCTTACACTTTGGCTAATTTGGATAACTTCACTCAGTTTGTCCTCTACTTTAATATTGGCTGTTTGGTTCCGGTACAGATTTTTGATGATATGGATGTCATTATCATCGATTCCTTTCTCTTTTAGTAGCTGTGTAAGATTCGGGTTTTGGGCTTAGTCAATTTGCTTAATTAATACATAAAAGTCATGAACCATTTAACAAATATTATATTTTGTTACAGCATAATATATACAGGATTTACAATCATCAAGAAAACTCAAATAAACAATTATTACATTTAATCTTTACTCTAGCTACAGTGATTTCCCGGGAGTGATACTCAGAGTGGTTTCCCGTTGTCTTTTCTAATGGGTTTTTCTGTAGGGGTCACCTTTCCTTAAGGGATAGCCAATTTCGCGTCGGGGGGACCTGATAAGGCACAGAAAGAAGAAGATGAATCTTTACTCTCAACTCTTAAGAACGAAAATTGTTTAGAAGATCGGTTCAAATTTGATACTTTTGCAATCTTAACTTATTTTAATATTTCATGAATCCATTGAGTTTTATTTGAAATGATAACAACCTATCATAAACAATGGCAGATTCATGTTCATCAGCGTAGTTTATTTTAATATGAACGTACAAAGACATTGCGCACGATACTGTCTTGGAAAATGATTTACAATATTTATTTAACCGAATAGGACAGGAACGGACTACCGACAAATGATAATTATATGGCAAAAGCAAAAAAATACGAAATTATTATTTTGTGAAGTCTTATAGAATTTCTCCTTATCAACTGACTGCAGCCCTCAAAAGCTTTTCGCCCTTGAATGATTGCCTATATAATATATCCTAGATAGAGTATAAAAAAAGAAAAAAAAAACATACAAAACCGGTACTGATGATAAAATATTTGCCTCAGACTTTTGAAGCATATACCTACATTTGTTACTTTATGAAGTACCCGTGACAAACATTATCGGTTAATTATAATATAACATAATTTCAAAAAACAAGACTGGTTCCATAAATCTATAAACCATAAATCAACGACCCGGACTTTGACTCCACAGAATTACAAATAGATTTCTAAGGAGCTTATAATGTATTAACTTAAATTTAAAAAGTTGTATGAAAAGTTTTTGTGCTTTTATTTTAAATAAAAAAGTTGCAATACTGTATCAAACTGAGTGAATTTTTAACATTGAATACAAATTACTATCACGATAGTCTAACATTTTACAAAAGATATCAGAAATATTTAAAAATTGCAAACTTTCTCTTTAACTGTTGATATTTCACCCAAAGTGTTATATTTTTTATTTTTAATAATAATTTTAATTTTCTATGTAAAATTGAATGAAGAAAACTCCACCGAAGATTTGCTATTAGTTGCGAGACATCATGTATTTAGATAGGTGAAGGATGCGCCTGATTGCTAGTAATACGGTATTTCTAATATGTTCTGTGTTCATCTTTCTTCTTTTATCTTCTAAATTCTAATATGGCTGTGGCTTATAATTTAATTTTCATTCGTACATAAAGGAAATCCTTATGATGATCATAATATGGTCAGAGTCGTTGGCCAAATTATAATTTGACACACAGGTCAGAAGAAATACTATAATAAATTTGAAAATTATATAAAGCGCAAGACTTCTTGTTCTTATACTGGCTGAAGGTCACTAGGGCCTGTTTGTGCAGAGTTTGCCCTCTATGTGATGTGGAATCCCAGTTGTCTTTCCATTTTTTGTGGGGTCTTCCATCCCTCTTCTTTCCTACGCTCCTTCCCTCTGGTTTCCCATGTAGGGTAAAGTGTGGTAGTTTTTGCGAGTCCATTCTTTCCACATGGTCTCTCCAATGTCTTTTCCTCTGTCTCCTCAATCTGACATCTTGGATATCACATATTTTTCGGATCGTAATAGCATAAGACTACTTTGTTGAATTAGAATACTTCAATCAGGCTATTTTCTGCCAAATAGATTATACTGTGATATGTGAATATGATAAAGATTTTTAAAGCAACCATTTTGCGAAATTTAATACTACCTTAGTACAACCTTAAAAAACAACACTTAACGATTGTTTACGTTAGACTAGTTTCGATGTTAAACGAAACATCTATCTTTTTACCACACTTATATTAGCTTCACATGTTTGTCTGTTAATCTATTTGTCTGGACGGAATCTTACAATCGATATTTCACCCGTTTCCCAATGTCCAATCGAACTGTTATTTTGCACACACGAAAATACGTAATAACCGTATATGGATCAGATTTACTAATTAATCAATTAATCTATCATAATTAATTAATCAAAGTTTGTTTTGTGAAATTACTTAATGAGCTCGCCAAAAAAAGATGGCATTAATTTTCAATCGAAGTAAATTTGTATGAAATTATATATTTTACAAGCGCATTCAGTGTGTTGTTTGAGTTGAAATGAAAAATGAGTTGAAAATTAGTCAATGAACTCACCAAAACATGGCGCAAACTTTTATTTGGCGATTGAACTAAAAATATTTGTTCGAAAATTTATTTTTCACTTTTTAGTAGGCACATTTAAATATAAACGTGTTATTTAAAAAAATATTTTTTCATGTAGTATACTTTCTTAATAATCTATAAAATTATAAAAAAACTATAAAAAAAGTAACCCATAAAAACCAAGTTTTTACTATACTCCCTTTCTTTGTATTATTAATTTTATTTTTTTAACGAAAATTTGATAGATCTTCTTGATCGTCGCCACGAGTCTGCTTGCCAAGTTTCAGCTCGATTGGATCACGGGAAAAGGGTCAAAAATCGATCCAAAGTTTTTGTTGACGGCAAGCAAGCAGACGCCACGAGTTAATTAATATAAAGGGAGTAATAAAATGTAACTCCATGACACCTCACATGTGAGCAGTTGAAGGAACAAGGTATTGAAAAGAAAATAGTCTTAAAAATATAATTTTTTTTAAATCTCTCTGATCGTCTGAGAAAGAATAAATTAAAATTTAATTTGATAAAACGTATGAAAATATCGCATTTCGGTACTGTACGAATATTTCTGCGATGAGGAACTCGTATCTCAAAAGATTAAAGAGCATTTATGTAGGTGCGCAGTGTTATATAATGTGTGCTTTAACTTCTTTATTTCACAGTACTTCCCGGGGACAACAGCGGACGTTCTACATTTCTCAAGGAAGCATCATATGAAATGTCGACGATTTCAGAGAGAAACAAATATGTTTACAATTATAATATTGTGGACGAGCCCGTCAAAGGTTTGATAAAATATTTACTCAGGTTTTTAAGAAAGGTTTTTTTATTGTAATGTTATCGGGGTCCGTGATAAGTTTTTTTAAAATTTTATTGAAGTAAATTTTTAACGATGAATGTAGGTTCGTTTGTGTCATTGACCTCATCTTATATAAGTACATGTACATGTATCTATATTATCCCAATATTCTATTGTATTAATAAAAAATCACAGAAAATTCAATCAAATGCTGATTGACATTACCTACATTGTAGTGAAGTATTTAAACTATACGAATTAGATGTAGATAAGATCTTTTTCTACATTTTTCAAATAGAAGACAGTCTGAAATTTTAAAATTGGAACAATATAATAATGTAGACAGGTAAATTGTTTAAAATATGTTGTATCAAACCAGGATTATTTGTATGTCATACGTATTATTGATGCATTGCAAAATCAAATAGTTTCAAAATATCTGGAATAACACTGCCATAATTTAAATATGGCTATAAATCATATTTTTTATATAAAAAAAGTTGAAAACTTCATATAACATTTATTCAGAACGTGATATTTTGGATTGTGGCGATCTTGTTCTAGGGGTGCGATATGCTTATACACCTTACCTATTATAATACGAAATGAGATTTGCTTATTTGGGAAAAATAATTCAACGATGAAAAACAAGAAGCATGTAGGTAATTGAAATGTGTCTAAATACGAGTATATATAAATAAATATTTTATTTATATATTTTAAAACGAAAAAAATGAAATGAAATGAATCATTTGCAAATGGAGTGTGTGATCATAAAAATACATTTTATTTTTGAAAGGGTAAAAATGGTTAATGCCAAATTATAATTGTACCTACTCATTATAAAAATGTTCTCAGGTTTTCACGGCCGTTCAGAATCATCTGTGTATAGTTTTCTGGGATATTCTGCCGTGTATATGTGATCTCTCTGTCCGACGTTTCGGATCCCATTGCAGGGTTCATCATCAGCCCTGATGATGGACCCTGCAATAATACTGCAATTCTAATTGTTTGTTATTTTTAACATTTGTTTTATTGATTTATGAAATTTTTTTGGGAACAATATTGGTAAACAGACATCATATCAACATATATCCAATTCCCATTCCAGGACACCAGCAAGTTAGTCCCATTTTCGTAGTTTGAGAATAGTAAGAATATTGATGCGACACGTATTTCGTGTTTGCATCTGTATTTAAAAAAATAAAGGAAAAAATACGAAGAACAGAAATCATGTCATATCAAATTGTCATATTGTTTTTTCTTTTTTTTATCGATCCTGATTTAATATTCTTGTATATATGTGTTTTCTAGTAATTGGCCCAAGACTACATCAAAGTTTTTTTTTTCAAGATTTATTAATTATATGGCTGTAAGAAAACCAATAAATGAAAAATAATAATAAAAAAAAATAGATACGTGGGTATCCTATGATAAAGTACATATTAATTAGTCACATAATGGGCCCGATTCTGAAGATAGCAATGTCTGGATCTTTATGTTATATCTGGATCTTGACAGCTATTCATATAACATTGTGACGCCGTCAAATGGGACGTTTTAAGTTTGACAGGTTTGGAATTAATGAATTCAACCAATGAGAATGCTCTAAAACGTAAACAAACGTTAAGTTATTCGCAACAGATGGAAGGGATGTGCACATTCCTATGAATCGACATTTTTTTATTTTTTATCTATTAAGTTCTCTTAAAATTTATAGTACCTACTTTAATCGGTCGGACGGGTAGACCTCTTTCCATTTAAGAGAGACAATCTAATTAGTATGTGTAAGCCGTGCGTATGATGCGAATTGTTTCATTGTGTTGGTGTTTATACCCGTAAACGCCAACGCAATGAAACAACGTGCGTCGTACGCATGGCTTACACATACTAATTCGATTTTCTTTCTTAAATGAAAAGAGGTCTAGTCAACACAAATGTGTTCCAAAATTATAATAATTTCAAAATTACATCGAAATTTAATTTTAACGTTGTGTATTTTGGGATAAGGTTTATAAAAAAAAAAATTTCATGCATCGCATGCTCAAAATACAAGTTAATTCCTTAAAATTATGATTTTTCGTCAGTGTGCTAGGTTTAAATATAATTATATTTCACTTAAATATATATATTTCTTGATTTTTCTAACATCTCTTTTAATTTAAGTGATTTCTTTATATTTTATCAAAATCAAAAATCGTGGTACAATATGAGATCCAGTATCATTTTTGTACAAAATGATTGCACAAGATCTTGTACAAAAGCACTTGTGTATAATAAAATATTAATCAGAATCAAATTCGTTTTGATAAAATAATCATTTTCGTGATTTTGGTATTTTAGCGTAAGTTTCGGTACGTTACCTTCGCCAAGCGAATATATAATATATGTATGTTTATACTTGAAATACGAACGTTTTATCACAGTATACCCATAACAGTAGTTTATCTCCGGCCTGTCGGCGAGTTATTAGCCTACTCTTGCATTGACGCTAGGGTTATCACTTTATTTTTACTCCCTTTCTTTTAACTCGTAGCGTCTAAGATTCCGACGCATAAGGTAGACACGAAACCCGAAAATTTCTATAATTAGTATATCTAGTTTCTGCACTTAAATTGCAAGAACGCTGATTAACATCAACGTAGATTTTTAAAAACTCAGTCTTTGTGATGATCAACACTCCTTTTTAGTAAAGCACCACAAACATAAAAAAGGCTTTTTTTCAGGAAGCGCATTTTTTTTTAAAGCCGTGGCTGTGAGCGCGAATAGCACCGAAGGCACGGCCCTTACTGCCGCCGCCTTGTGCCCCCATATTCTATGTCAATGTGTGCGGCACAGTGCGTGCGTATACGGCGCCGAGCACGCACGCACACATTTTAATGGGTAGCGGCCGTTTGTATGAAAACGTATTACTGTTCTTAATATACTGTGGTTTTATGCTATCTATAGTACGTATTATGTAGCATAAAACTTCGTATTTCAAGTATAAATATACAAAGCGGTATATTGGGACACGAGTCCAATTTTTACTTATTATTATAATCTAAAATCTTTTTTATGTCCCAAATGCAGAAAAGTTCCTACCGCAAAAATGACGGAACGCGAAATTAGCAAAACCGATTTATCGGTGACATCCCTTAACTCTGTACCCATAGGTAGGTACATATATTTATGTCAAATGTCAAAGATAGGCGCAAATGATATTTAAAATTACAACAGTTTGTAATTGAAATTGTCAGTAGGTAAAAACTTATACGCGTTTTCTTCATATTGACGGAAGCGTTATTACAATATTTTGACCTAATGATATCAATTTCAGGAATTTTAAGTCTCAATATTTATAATTCTGCTACCTCCAAGGAGCGTGATCAGTTTTTTCACCTTCTCTTTTGATGAAGCAAGATTTGTTCTACATTTTTAATTTTTTTAGACGCGTTTCGTCTTATAAGGGCATTACCAATCAATCAATATCTTATGAGATTGACAATGCCCTCATAAGGCGAAACGCGTCTCAAAAATTAAAAATGTAGAACTAAAAGAACAAGTGTTTTTCTTTCTATATCATCCCATGATAGCCAAAACATACTGACAAAAACAAAATTTTACAGAAGATTTTTTTCTTCTCATTTTTTAAAGAATATACTTTAGGTACAAAATTTTATATAGAGTATTTATTTTATTAATGTCTTTCGCTTATCATTATAAAAATCGATTAATTATTACTGCTTTGCTGTAGTTTTTTGTATTTCTGAACGATTCTAAGAAGCAATTTACAAAAACTAATGAAAGGTAATACCTACAATGAAGAGGATAGCTATACAGTTAGATGTAAATGAGATAGAGCACATTAATGATATTAATTCATGGTAACAATTAAGTTTTTATAAGAAAAATATTGAAAATAAATGCTACATAATTTTGTATTTCTGCACGATTCTAAGAAACAATTTTGTTCAAAAACTAAGGAAAGGTAATACATGCAATGAAGAGGAAAGCTATACAATTTGTTGCAAATGAAATAGAGACAAAATTATTAATATTAATTCTTGGAAACAATTAAGTTCGACACTAATGATATTCTAAAAATGCAGGAGTTCCCACATTACAATCCCTCCCAAAGAATAAATAAAAAAATTAATTATAATGATAAGAATATTTGACATAATAATATTCAATAAATTATCTATTGTCAAGTATGTTCTCTTTACAATAAAACGCGGTAAGATAAATAAATGCACAGGTATACTTTATTTGATCTACGCACAAACAAATTTTTAAAGTTTTTGGTAACATACACCAAATGCACAGTGCTATACTTGTGCATCATCCTCATTTGATTTGCTAAAACAACAGCCGCTTTAGGATCATGGGACAATGTCAAGTATTCACGACGAAATCTTCTGGGAATTATGCCATTTTCACATAGTTTACGCAGGTCATTATATTTTGCTTTTGATATTTTAAATCTTTCTTTGTACAGTTGTACCAGTAAAGAATTGACTACTGAAGAACTTCGGTGGGATCTAATAATATTTTCTGTGTCAATAATATCTATCTATCAACACAGCCATATTTTTTAGTTTCATTTCAATATTAGGACAGTTTTGTTTAAATGATGCACTTCTAAACTCGTTAAACTTTATTTTATGCTTTGCCGGCAATTAAGACAGCGAAAAAGATTTCCAACCACGTCATGTGTCATCAGTGTTATTTGTTATGTATCTGTTATACAGGGAGCTGGTCCACCATACTTTACAGGCAGATTCCTGAATAAATTATGAGTCGAAAATGTTCAAATTATGAACAATAAATAGTGTTCTAATATCAATAGTTAGAGATCAATGACTTTCAAAACGATGATGAAAATTGCATTTTTTTCAATATCTATGACTTAACTTCTGTTAAACGTAGGACTATCATTAGACAGCATAGGTAGTGTGACAAATATCAAAAATTTATTTGCTTTAATACAAGTCAAATAAAATGTTTAAAACCCTGCACAAATTTTAAAAATACTTTTATCATTTTATTTGAATTATATTAATGATTATGATTTTTTAATATTCAATATAATTTCATTTTATTTTTTTTACACAATTCAGAAATATTGAAAAATAAACGCAAACTTTGGAGACATTTATTTCATTCAATAAGTATGTTTAATATCATTGTTCATAATTACATAAAATACTACCCTCAAATCAAAAATAAAGTAAGAATCACTGCTATTGCACTTTAATTGTTCTTAGGATCATAAGTTAAAATTAAGAATAAGTTAAACAAAACTAAAATATCAACAGTCTCTAATGAATATACATAAATTATTAATACCTATGTATATAGGTATTAATAATTTAATGTATAAAATAAATACATTTTCCAAAAAGAACCGTAAAGAAAACTGACAAAAATGCTG
>JADDOH010016168.1:0-38107 GCA_016648135.1 Agrypnia vestita | reverse complement strand
TATAAACTAAAATCAAAAATGTGCGGATGGAAACTCGGGAACTTTTTTGATTTATTGGTTCACTTGAATTTTCTATTTCAGTTTGCAAAGTTTCCATTTTGAACAAGAGCGTCTCTATTCTATGACAAGAGCATTCTTATTTATGAGCATGCCACTAATAAGCATGCCATAACAACTGTATACACTTGCTCATTACTGGCATGCTTATTAGTGGCATGCTCATTAGCATGCCAGTAAAGAAGCATGTGTATCTGTACCTTAAAACATAACGTATATTGTTCAAAAGGGAATCAAAAACGTTTTTATAAATAAACATGACTGACTATTGTAGGCGGACTTATGACGGATCGTAAGCGATAGAAGTGTTTCGAATAGTTGATAGTGACGTAGTCGGAACATCTTCCCACATCCACATCTTTGGCAATGCTTCAGAAGCGCCTTATTTGCTTAACGACATCACTAACGGGCCACCTAGTCGCAAGTGATCTCGTATTTGGCTCCCGCGCTTGCGACCGGGTGATAATTTTTGCGCGCCGGCACGATTTATCTACCGTCGGCTCGGGGTATTTTTGCGGGATTGAGCGCGGACGCACGATGACGTACGCGTAAAATAAGCTCGGTGTCATGTCGGTGTTGAGTTGATTTCGTTTCGGGCGGTTGATGCCGTTTACCGTATTTTTACGTACGAAAAGCGCTGGGATTATGAGACGCGACCAAAATTTATGAGACAATTTTTGTTAAAAAATATGTACATGTTTTACATATTTACGCGCATAAAATAAACGGCGAATCACTTGTCACAGCACAACCGCCAAAGTGCAGCGAAATGCGAACTATTTGAACGTGAGAAAGCTCGAAACGAACCAGCCGCAGGAACTGACAAATAATGAGATACCCGCAGATTACAGATCCCAGTTCTACATCGGCAAAGGACGGATGCCATTCAGCGCAGCGGCGGCATCTACCGAGCTTCGAAGGTACCGAAATTAAAAACCAACGGAAGGATTTCACTAGATGGCGCCAACAAAGTTAGAAACAGATTTGTATTCAACGTGTGTGTTGTATTCATGGTGTGAAAATTTCCGTCGTATTTCGTTGCATATTAAAAATTTTACATAATCGCTAAACTTCAAAACTATATAAAATACATATTATTTACGAGTGTTTACGCTTCTTTGTCGGTGGTGTATAACTAACTTACCATCATTCCGTTTACTTGCAGGTGTAGGCTGGGAGAATAAAACGCCACACTCTTCTGTATCACTACTCTTACCTCGTCCACTTTCTTCTATATTCTTCTCAAGCACGCTCTTCACTTGCTGAAACTTTCCCAATATGTATTTAGTTCATCATCATGTACAAGCTCGCTGGAAATTTACCTTTATATTTTTTTTGCTCACTAAATGAACTGTCAATATGAAGAAGTTCACAGAACAGAAGAACAGGTACTAATTGATCGTTTACGATCTTATCGAAGGATAGGAGGCCACACTTTTCTGTCCTGACACACAACTCTCGCCACAACGTGACGTGAAATTTACCTTTATATTTTTTTTGCTCACTAAATGAACTGTCAATATGGAGAAGTTCACAGATCAGAAGAACAGGTACTAATTGATCGTTTACGATCTTATCGAAGGATAGGAGGCCACACTTTTCTGTCCTGACACACAACTCTCACCACGTGTGACGTAGTAACCTTTGTTCGTCACACCTCTTCGCGAAACCTCTGAAGAAATGAATTTATCGATCCCCGCACCAACTACCTGCACCAAAAATTGATTTCTAACCGCGTAGGTACCGCAAATACTCTATGTAACAAAATAATGTCTTTGGTCTACTGCAGATAGTTTCACAGCGGTCGCGAACGGCGGGGACGATATTACAAAATGGCGCATTCGAAATCTGACCCTTCAGCACGCAAGATGTGAACCTTTCTGTGAACCCTCGTGTTAATAGGTAAGCTCATTCCGAGAGACGCAATTTGAAGTGGCATAAAGATAACATGTGAAATTACATGATTGGTTGTTAATAATGTCTTTCGTCTTAATAGAGGGTTTTTCCACGGGAGCGCTTCGCGCCATGGCCAGGTGACGCAGCATGGAGTGAAAGGTGAATCCATTGCAACGCCTGGGGGGCAGCTGCAGAGGTGATGTTCCGGTAATCATCTGCATCGGCAGCCCAAAGCCTCGGGGCGGGGTTGTTCTCTGGACCCATAAGGGAGCAATCCTCCTTCAGATGCGAGGCCAGCAAAATAAAGACCACGACTTGCCTGGTATTCCAATTCTCTCTAATAATCAATTTCACATCACGCCTGGAGCGAGCTGCGTGTTATCTGACTCCGTAAATACAAGAACATGTGCATCAGGTCGAGCTGTTTTAAAAAAAAAAAGGAACATTGCTAAGCACGTGCGGAAGCGGTGTTTGTGCCAGACTATTGTAGCTTCATTGTTTTAAATGTGATATAGAAATTTTGCCCAGATGTTCATTAATCTGCAGAATGTGATTACCACGCACCGACACCCGCGCTGCGTCACCGCCAGTAGTATAAAAGTATTTAGTTCCACTGTCTTTTCCATCCTTGTATGACGCGGCCGCTAGCGCTGATGTCGAGGCGTGGTAAATTAAATCTTCACCTCAATTTATTGTAAAAAAAAGGGTTTCAATGTGCAAAATTCCCAAAAATACTTCATAAAAAATTGTCACCTTCTGTGGCATTATTAATTTCTGTTTAAAATTCATTTGAATAAATTCCCCTTCATCAAAATAATGTTTCGTTGTATTACCCTAGTCATTGAACTGTTGCAACTTAAAATAAGTTAAAGTGAGAGACAGCTGAAGTGCAGCGTACACAACACCGGAAGTACCCTGAGTTTGAATTGTAGAAGTGGGGTGAGTCCGATTCTTCTCCGACTGAGCGAAGCTGGTGGCGACGAGGAGTTCTGTTGGGAGCAACAGAACTTCACGTCGTAATACATTAATACATCTTCTCCCGTAAGCTCATCGTTTTATGAGAATTCTAGCGTTCTTCCTACGGATCTTCCATTATCTGAAAAAAAAGTAAAAAGAGTGAATTAATGTAAATGAAGAGAGAATTAAATAATAAAAAATGGTTTTAAATAATTGTAAAAAAATAATATGTGCATTTACGAATGTCAGAATTACATCTTTGGCATACATAAAAAGACATGAAAAAAATAATACATAAAAAACAAGTGCACGTTCCAACTCGCGCTCTGTCACACGAAGCAAATGTACGAGATAGGTTGCCAACATTAGTATGTGGAAGTGGCCTGGGATTGGCAAAAAAGAACGAAAATAAATAACAGAATACTGTGTTGTATGAGTATACCTCTTTCCATTTAAGAAAGAAAATCGAATTAGTATGTGTAAGCCGTGCATACAAGGCACATGTTTCGTTGTTTTGGTGTTAGCGTAACGAAGCAATATGCGTAGGAGGCACGGCTTACTCATACTTATTCGATTGTCTTTCTTAAATGGAAAGAGATCTACAACACAAACTATATTTTCTATCAACGACAGTTCTTCATCAACGGATAAAAAAACTTTCGTACGTAAAAAGATAAAATGATACATTAAGCACTTTATTCAATTACCATAATGAATTTGATAACGTAGACAATAAAACCATAAAACAGGTTATGAAATTGAAGTACCTTGGGGTGGAGATATCTAGCTACAGCGAAGTCAAAGAGCAGACAAACAAAGCAGCGGTTATCTCCGGATGCTTAAGGCCTCAGATACACATGCTAATTAGTGGCATGTTCATAAATCAACCGGCGGTTGTATGGCTAGTGGCATGCTCGTTACTAGCAATGTGCGTACACACATGCCACTAATAAGCAAGGCCTAGAGAAGGTCGATACTGCGCATGCTCACGTGCCACTAAATAAGCATGTGTATCTGAGGCTTAAGAGACACTGTATGGACCAATAAGCAATGTTAGTGGAAAGCAAAGTCAGAATATATAAAACATGCATAAGACCTATCATGACATACGGTATCGAAGCAAGAGCGGACACAGTGAGAACTGAACATCTCCTCAGAACTACCGAGATGAAGACCCTAAGACCCATTATGGGCAAGAACCTCAGAGACAGAGTACCCAATGCGGAAATCTGCAGAACCTGCGACATACAAGACATTTTACTAACGAGCTGCTATATTGCTAGTTTAAATTGTATTCTTCGGAGACCTATTACCATGTATCATCAAATAATTTTGAGACGATTTTTCTAAGCAAAATGTTCGACTTATTGTTAAAAAAAATACGCTAACATATCACGCCGTTTCTCCGTGGGGGTAGGGAGAGAGGACAGAGTGCCATTCTCTTCTGTCCTGACGTACAACTTTCGCTTCCTCTACATTCACACATCTTCGAATGCAAGCTCGACGGTTGTTCAGGCTTCTAACAGGTCCATCTTCCAGTATCTGATTAATCTGGTCATGCCATGTCTTCCGTGGTCGCCCCCTCTTTCTGGCGCCGTCAACACTTGCATCATATATCTTTCTTACCATTCTTTCCTCATTCATTCGCTCAATATGCCCAAACCACCTATCGACCCTAACGCTGATTCAATTGCGATTTTTTCAGGGCAATAATATATTTAGACTGGTCTAGAACCAGATAACTAGAGAAGTATAGTTATTGATACAGAGAAAGAGAGAGATACCTATGTATTATGTATTATAGTTATCTTTACAAAAGATGTCACTTCTTCTAATGAAATAATATCTTTGAGAGCTTTTAGCTTCATTGATGAAACTTTAGTTGGTTTCGATGATATTCTTGTACGGTGGTGGCCTTCTGTATAACATCTGTTTAGCGACATCTGTAGTCGGAAGGCTACAAGCCTTTAGTTGTAACGGCCGTGTATAGATAGCCCCGTAACATTTGGCAATCATAAAATGATGGTTTTTTCAATAGCGTTTAATAAACGCCCACCGAAGGTCAAAAAACGTCGTTGTCAGTTTGACAGTACATACATTTAATATACGAATATGTTTATATAGTAATAAGTTGATTCAATATTTATATAAAAAGAGAATTAGTGAAAGAAATATGGACATTGAAACTATAAAAAAACTGTTTTTCTCTAAATAAACATTGCTTGACATTCATTGTTTTTCCCGAGGAGTCTTCAAATTATACTAGTCTCATAGAGACGACGCTGTTTATACGGGATGAACTGATTTAAAACATATATACAACTTTCAAAAATTTGATAATGTGCGAATGTTCCAACGGTGGATTTGGTGAACGTTGCATTGCGTAAAGTGATCACTGAAGCCAGGTCATACACGTCATAAGCCCTGGGCCACATTATAAAGATACACTTTTCCCATACACTTTTTCCATACACTTTTCCCATATAAATAACTTCGTCTCTGTAAGGTTTCTATAATTTATCTTAATTAATGATTATCCCTGTGTGGACAAAATCCTGTAATTGTGTTCTCAAAACATTCATATAAAAATATTGATACAAATATTTCGTTTAAAATTCACATTAATTAACGCAGTTATCTCTAATCAGACTGTCACACGAAGCATTTACGAGATAGATTGCTAACATTAGTATGTGCAAGTGGCCTGAGATTGACATAAAGATTGAAAGTAAACAGAATGCTGTGGTTAAGTGCATGTGCGGAAATTTTATTTTAATTTTTCAATTTCAATTTATTTATTTTTTATATGACATTTACATTATAAACATACCTATTTTTAATTCGTTAATATTATAAACAAGTGAGAAAATATAACAAAAAAAAACAAAATAGAGAAAACAAACAACAAAATATCAAAACATATTACGACGTGAAGTTCTGTTGCTCCCAACAGAACTCCTCGTCGCCACCAGTTTTGCTCAGTCGGAGAAGAATCGGACTCACCTTACTTCTACAATTCAAACTCAGGGTACTTCCGGTGTCATGTACGCTGCACTTCAGCTGTCTCTCACTTTAACTTATTTTAAGTTGCAACAGTTCAATGACTAGGGTAATACAACGAAACATTATTTAGATGAAAGGGAATTTATTCAAATGAATTTTAAACAGAAATTAATAATGCCACAGAAGGTGACAATTTTTTATGAAATATTTTTGGGAATTTTGCACATTGAAACCCTTTTTTTACAATAAATTGAGGTGAAGATTTAATTTACCACGCCTCGACATCAGCGCTAGCGGCCGCGTCATACAAGGATGGAAAAGACAGTGGAACTAAATACTTTTATACTACTGGCGGTGACGCAGCGCGGGTGTCGGTGCGTGGTAATCACATTCTGCAGATTAATGAACATCTGGGCAAAATTTCTATATCACATTTAAAACAATGAAGCTACAATAGTCTGGCACAAACACCGCTTCCGCACGTGCTTAGCAATGTTCCTTTTTTCTAAAACCGCTCGACCTGATGCACATGTTCTTGTATTTACGGAGTCAGATAACACGCAGCTCGCTCCAGGCGTGATGTGAAATTGATTATTAGAGAGAATTGGAATACCAGGCAAGTCGTGGTCTTCATTTTGCTGGCCTCGCATCTGAAGCAGGATTGCTCCCTTATGGGTCCAGAGAACAACCCCGCCCCGAGGCTTTGGGCGGCCGATGCAGATGATTACCGGAACATCACCTCTGCAGCTGCCCCCCAGGCGTTGCAATGGATTCACCTTTCACTCCATGCTGCGTCACCTGGCCATGGCGCGAAGCGCTCCCGTGGAAAAACCCTCTATTAAGACGAAAGACATTATTAACAACCAATCATGTAATTTCACATGTTATCTTTATGCCACTTCAAATTGCGTCTCTCGGAATGAGCTTAACTATTAACACGAGGGTTCACAGAAAGGTTCACATCTCGCGTGCTGAAGTGTCAGATTCCGAATGCGCCATTTTGTAATATCGTCCCCGCCGTTCGCGACCGCTGTGAAACTATCTGCAGTAGACCAAAGACATTATTTTTTCCATAGAGTATTTGCGGTACCAACGCGGTTAGTAATCAATTTTTGGTGCAGATAGTTGGTGCGGGGATCGATAAATTCATTTCTTTAGAGGTTTCGCGAAGAGGTGTGACGAACAGAGGTTGCTACGTCACAATATATAAATTCGTCATATCAAAGGTGTAGGAAAATCCTGCTTCGGAAAATCCTCTCAGAGACATGGAACAGGTCGATGTCCAGAGTAATATTGTCCAAGCTCCAAAAAAAACAAATTGATTTTTTAATACGTTTAACGGGACAGTAATTTACACTCATATTAATCATTGCCAGACGCTTTTCGCGAGTTATTTCTTCCACCAGACGCTTAATTAATTATAGTCAATTATAGTAACATATCAGACTTTTATATATATTTTATTCGGACCATGTTACCCGATACATTATAATTTACGCATTTTTTGTATCTGTATTTCCTGTTACCTGCCAAAATTCACCTAACTCATATGTCATTATATTCAATACTTCTTAACTACTATCTTGTACATCTACATAAAATAATTCAGGTTCGATACTATAACATACTCTCGTACTCTATAAGGTACCTTGTGGTTTTGAAATCTGTCTCTCAACCCATACATTACCAAACTGCATGTTTTTCGCCCTTCATTAATACGAACAAACTGTTTATGGCTTTGTCAATAACAGACGTATTGTGACATCCTGATTATTTGTCAATAACATAGCTCCAAGTGACATCCTGATAATTTGTCAATAACATTGCTCCACTATGTTCTAGTACTTGAGAGAAAATTAGGTTTCCAAATTGAAAGCTTGAGGTTCGTTTGATACTGGATCCATGAACATTATTTGGTTTAGAAATTAATGAGATCACTGCAAACCCAAAATGCAAGTAGTCTGATTGTATTACTGTACTGATTTCATAGCAGAAGCGTTGAGGGTCTTTCCGTGCATTTTTGTTTTAATAATATCTATTATATAAATAATTTTGGTCTGAAATTGAATAATTTAAAATCATTAGAAATTAGTAACGCATGTAATAGTAAAAAAATATTATTAATAAACAATTAAATTTAACTACTAGCTCAATTCTAAAAAAATTTCCAATAATTGTGAGTAATCAAGAACTTCAGCAATAATATTTAAAAATAAATTTTCAAATAATTTAGAAAACGAAAGACATTATTCATTTTGATATTTTGACATATTTATAACACCCCGTCGATGGAAAGGTATTTCTGAAACATGTAGGTGTAATTTATCAGATAATATAAGTAGATTTATACAAATAATATAATCAATATTTTTTTAAATGTCAATCTACAATGTTGCTGAATCAATTGAAAAAAAATTAAGACTATTCATTATTTAATTTTCGACAAGATTTAGTCATTATTTAGATTAAAATTAATAATCAAATCAAACTGATAACATCAAACATAAAACTGATGTACGCAAAAAAAAGAAAGCGTATAAAAGCACATCTTCGGTTTATTTTTATTTTTTTGTTCTAGGTGTTGTGTTTAATAGGCTGTATTCAAACATTCGAAAGAATACAATTTGTGAAAACGTCTGTGAGAATATTTTAAATTTCAGGAAATGATTCATTTTCCCTCACCCTATATCACCCTCCGTAATTATGCTTGGTCTGGTTACCGCACTCATTGAATCACTCTTTGTATCCAAAGAGTTTAAGGGATGAAAAACTCGACCTCTATATTTTTCTTTCTTTCTGAAGATCCGACATAAGAGACAAATGTAGGTAACCATTTACAGATAATTTATGAAGGCACTACATACAATTACAATAACAATGCGTGCCGGTTTATTATTTGTTTGTTAAAATAATTGTAAGTATGGATAATTTACATAGAGCTTTTTCTTTAAATATTCACAAAGGCGCTTTAAACAACAACTGTTGTCCTGCACTTTTGTTTAACATTTAAAAATAAGATAGATAAAAACGAATTTTTGAAAACGTGCGATCATCTTTTAAATAAAAGTCTCTCTTATCATTATTATTATTATTATTAAAGACTATTTTAAGGATTTTTTATGAGATTATGAATAAAGATATTAATGTAGAGTTTATAAGGCTCTTAAAATACATTAACCATTTCTGATTTTTTTTATTTAATATTAAAACTACATTTAAATCATAATACATTTGTCTATTACAATCTACTTAGATACATTTTATTTTATTGCTTTGCCTCTCCAAAAATGAGACTTGCTCATGTGCTTGGTGAGGGGCTTACACTTTATTAGTTTATTTTGGATTTGGCTTATTTGTTCCTTATCTATATGTCTTGTTATGCATTGTCAAATTGTATCGATCTAAAGTGTTGGTTTATTTTTTTTTTTAATTGTTGTAAGTCATCGATTTTCTTAATATCTGTAGGTAGGTTATTGAAGTTTTTTATGCCCAAGTATATTAAGTTTTGTTGACACAGTTTGGTATTATATTTTGGGATTTTAAAATTATTTTTGAATCTTAATGATGTGTTTTTTTTCAAATTTAGCAGTTATGTTTTCTTTAATTAGTTGTATAATTGACGTTTTTTTATAATTATACATTTCATTCACTTTTAACATACAAAAACACCTTTGAATACAACGCCTCGATTAGTAGGTAGGACTGCGCTATTAATTTTTCAAAAATGGGAAATCTAAATATTAAAAATCGAAAATCTACACAATTTTTCTTTTTTAATTTTTAGGTTCAATACGTCACTGAACTAGAATCATTTAAAATATTTTTTTCTAGTTTTTTGGCTAAAGGCAGTGAAAAAACATGCAATTTTTTTCTTCCTTTTTTTTCGCCGCCGTCTGCTATTTTTGCATGTAAATTAAATATTTTACTTCAGTCGGTTGCTAGTGATGTATTAAACCGAAAAATTAAAAAAATTTCCTTTATACATGGCCCATTTTTGAAATTTCAACACCAGCGCAGACTACTAATCAATCATTGTATTCAAATTTGTTTTTTGTATGTTAAAAGTGCATAAAATATTTTTTTCAGTGTATTTCGAAGTTTTTTTATTTATTAAGCCTAATCAAGCATACATCAATATCTTTATTCATAATTTCATAAAAAAATCATAATAATATGCCCTTTTTTCAGCGCCCATAGTAGAATACTCCCTTGAATTCCTGATTCACTGTTTCGTAGCATGAGTTTCACGCTTTTGGGCTGCTACCACAAACATTCGTACACCAAATTCGACAATTCGGACAATGGCTCATCGGTTGCACACTTCATTTTACATGAGGTACTATCTTTAACTAATAGAGGAATAATCGCTGAATTATACCTACCTACCTTGATGTGCAAAATGTTAGTGTTGAAATTCAAACAACAATTTCCATTAGATTCACCGCATTATGCAGTATCGTTAATTTTTTTTTTCAAAACGAATGTGACATACTTTTCTCTAGTACCGCGGTTTGTTACAAAACTCATCGTTTGCAAGGCAATTTAGACATATTTTGGCTAAATCCAAGATAATGGTCCCATTGCATATACAACGAAAATGAGTATTTCACTATATTATTGAATGTGCTAATAACAAAATGAAAGATAATTTACGTTTAAATAGTAAGTATTAAACAGGATATTACACTTTAAAGTTCCGAAAAATGCACTGCATATTTTGACATTTCATAGGCAATATATGAGGTTAAGTTAGGTTATTAGGTTTGGTTAGGTTAGGTTATTAGGTTTAGTTTGTTTAATTTAGATTACGATTATTTTAGTTAGATTAAATTAACAGGACGTTAAATTATATAGTGAAATACTTATTTTCATTGTATGAACAACGGGACCATCATCTTGGATTATTCCCATATTTTCAGACCATAAATCGAAATTTAAAAAATAATTTCATTGAAAGATTTGGCAGTTACTTCGTGGTGCAACAATTTAAAATAAAATACATATTTTTTTAACTTTGTAAAACACATACATCTTGAGTTATTTATTACTAATATAGTTTCGCTAGAAGCAGTCCCTCTCATCATCAGGTATAGATACAGTTAATTCTGATGATGAGAGGGACTGCTCCTCTCGAAACTATAGTAGTAATTAATAACTCATACTGTTAAAAAGTTAAAATAAAACATATTTTAAATTAAATAAATAGTTTATCCTAAATTAAAAAATAATATATTTACAATATTTTTATGTGAAAGTATGTTCTAAGAACATAGTCCCCAGAGAGATGATTAATTAATTAAGGATAAATTATAGAAGTCTCACGGAGACGAAGCTATTTGTATATGAGAAAAGTGGATGGATGTCTATTATACGATGATTATATTCAACCTGTATGAGCTGGCTTAAGTGCTCACTCTACACAATGCAACTTACATTTAATATTATAATATACAGTGATCACTTAAGTCAGCCCATACAAGTTTTGAGCCCTATTGACTTCCATCTAATTTTCTCATACATAAATAGTTTCGTCTCTGTGAGACTTCTATAATTTATCCTTAATTAATTAATCATCTGGGGACCAAATCTAGTAACTATGTTCTTAGAACATACTTTCATATAAAAATATTGTTTTCAATTTATTTTTTATTTAGGATACATTATTTTTAAATTTAAAATATATTTTATTTATAATATATCCGTAATTTCTAAATAATACAATGTGATTACCGACACAATAATCAGTGATTTTGTACCTTTGTACATTCTGGTCTCGTTGCAGTGGGCGTGCAGACGAGACGTGTACCAGCTAAGTATTAACTTAAATATAATATTACGATTTGAAGAAGTATTTGATGACAATGATTGAAACCATGTTCACGCATGAAAATTATGAGCAGAGTTTTGTTTTTTTTTTTGTGTTGAATTGAATGAAATAAAGTAAATGAAAATGAAAAGAGGGAGAAAAACGTGCAAAATTTAAAATATATTTTCCACAATTTTCTGAAAGATTTCAAAAAAATAGGGTTGCACACAAGGCTTCCATATCCTCTCCTTGATTAGAGCGGATAATAAAAGAGGATAAATAACAAATGAACGCGGATCACCCCTTGCATTAGCCATTCACGTCTTTTTTGCTAGGGGCGTACCAGAAAGGGTCGTCGGGGAGGGAGGGGGGAAGAAGGAAATTTCGTACGCAATTTTGCGCAGCAACACTCAATGTAGGATTTTAACCGAGCGCAAAGCGTAACGAAAACCTTATTTTTAGAAACACAATCTTTCCTTATTTCATATCGTGAACCCTAACCCTATTCAAATGCACGTAACTGATATTTTAAAAAATCTAAACATTTGTATTACAGTATTAAATAAATATTTTTAAATTGCCTAAAAAGTTGTTTTTTAAATAATATACAGGGTGTACCAGAGCTAGCAGCAGAAACTTGGCTGGTAAATTCCTAACTATGTTATGAGTCTAAAATGTTCAACTAACCATGACCTAATATCAATAGTTATGGAGATATGCAATATCAAAGTTTGCATTTTTTTTTCAATATTTCTGACTTTTTTTTGCAAAAAGTTGAACTATCATTACAGTAATTTATATTTAATGAAATTATGAAAAATTTTTTTACTTCAATACAACTTAAATAAAATGATTATAACCTTGTAAAAAATTACTTTTTCAATTTTCGCAAGGTTTTTATCATTTTATTAGACTAAAGCGAATGAATTTTTATAATCGACATAAGATACTGTAATGATAGTTCAACATTTAAAATGCTTGCAAAAAAATAAGTAAGAAATATTGAAAAAAAATGCAAACTTTGATATTGCATATATCCATAACTATTGATATTATAAATGATAGATAGCCATTATTACTTGAAAATTTTAGATTCATAATATAGTCAGGAATCTACCTGACAAGTTTCTGCAGCTAGCTCCGGTACACCCTGTATTTATGAGTAGGTCAAGATCGAAAATAGAGTCAAAAATAAAAAGCTTGTATATCTATGATATGATATATGATATAAAAGAAAATGTTTCCCTTCCAATTTAGTTTTTGTTGGGATTCGAATGCACAATGAACATTAGCAATCCTTCCTACCATAACTCAATCAAAGTATCAGTACTATTAGTATACTTTGTTTTTGTTTTTGTTTTTGATGTGTAACATCTTTCCTCTCACTTTCATGCAATCTGTGGCAGTGGTTTCGTGAAAAGGGAAGGAAATGCGTAACAGGAAATAAGACGAGCGCAATTTCAAACAAATCAATGTCCAGCAAGTGCCATCACAGCGAAGACGTACACTTCCAACATTCAACGCGTCTGATTTTGTATATATGTTGCAAGGCTGGTGTCAAGCGTGTGAATGTTGAATGTGCGTGCGAAACTATCCAATAAAAACATTAATTTTTTATATTTTATTTTATTTTAATTTTTAATGCAAACAATAACTATCCTTAAAGGCTTACATTCTCAAATTTTATGTAATTTATGTGATTATTTTTAAATCAAAATTTTCAAACAATATGTATAGCGGCACGCTACTGCCATCAATGAAAATAAATAAAAACATAATTTCTAAACAAAATGCGTACGTAGATATACAGTACCTACCTAGTGCGGCAAAACAATAATAAATAAATGCGCATACATTTTCTTTACTTGTATTTACTAATTAATAAATATAAATGTATCAGCTTTTTAAATTTTTATGTTAGTTTCTGTTGCAGCTCTATTGATATTTTTAACTGTTAGATGTCAAATGTTAAACATCATATTATGCGACTACTGTAAGGTTCGCTCGTTTTTAAATAAAATGTACAGTTTTTGTTATCAATTTCGTATTAGGTACATAACAAACAGACTTTATAATGAACTTATTTACATACGAATCAATGTACACATACTTTTTTCATCACCGATGTACAGGGTTATTTGTAAAACATTAATAACCTCGCAGTACTATATTCCTGCCTTGATTAAGAGTCGAAAATGTTCAAGCTATTATGACCTAATATCAATAGTTATGGAGATGTGCGACATCAAAGTTTGCATTTTTTTTTCAATATTTCTGTCTTATTTTTTGTAAAACGTTGGACTATCATTACAGTGACTCATATCGATTACGAAAAATTTATTCGTTTCAATATAAGTTAAATAAAATGATAAAAACCCTGAAAAAAATACAATTGGAATGTTTTCCAATTGGAATTCGAAGGTTTTTATTTTTTTATTTGGCTTGTATTAAAGGGAATGAATTTTTCACATTCGATATAAGTTACTGTAATGATAGTCCAACGTTTTACAAAAAATAAGTCAGAAATATTGAAAAAAAAATGCAAACTTTGATGTCGAATATCTCCTAAACTATTGATATTAGGTCATAATGGCTTGAACATTTTCGACTCATAATCAAGGCAGGAGTATAGTCCTGCGAGGTTATTAATGTTTTACAAATAACCCTGCATACAAATATGTTCATTATCTTTTAGGAGTTTCATGGAGCTCACTCTTTGATATGGCTATAATACCCATTTTACTGGAGGTTCTACATATATATATGGTCCGCCTTGAGTTTATCTGCTCACCTAGTATGCGTAGTACGGGACTCACCTATTCTACCTACGTGTCCCGCCCACTTCAGCCCTTCTTGCAAATCTTCCATTAATAATCTGGGGCGTAATGTCTTTCCGGAAATTCCATTTTCATTATCTTCTTTCTTTCTTGCTTTCTTGGCCGAATTTTGTCTTCTTTTTCGGCACTTGAACATTTCTCGATGTTGTGCTTCCGGTGTTTCTGAATTCAGGTAGTGTATTTGATAGAGTTTTTTTTAAAGAATAATTTTAGTATTGAACTGGTGTATAGCTGTCTTGTGTCAAGCACTTGAAGGTCTCTGGGTGGGTCTTCAGAGTTATTTCTAAATTAATGGTTTCTTGTTTGTTACACATATAATACATTTAATACATGTTACACATATAATAATACACACTTCAGAGTTATTTCTAAATTAATGGTTTCTTGTTTGTTACACATATAACCCATTTCTGGGACTTTATTGAAGGGTCTAATATGGTTGGGGCCGCACCAACCCATGCACACTTGGCGTAGCTGAAAATACTATAACAGAGTGCGTAGTATACCATTTTTGGAAGACTGAGATTTATGAAGCTGTGGAGTTTCTAATATATGTATCGGTTTTCTACTTTGGAGCTTGAAAATTCCATGTGCGGAGCCCTTTATTCCTTATATATAATGTTTAAAAGTATATTTCTAATATGTAGTCTTTCTTGTACTTGTATTTTATTTCTAACGTACAATATTTAAATTTTATTTCTAATATGTAGTCTTTCTAATGTTTTACTTAAAAAAAATTTACAGGTAGTTGCCTCAGAACAGACTTTGTCTAGTGAAGCAACTACTTTCATTTATATGTATAAATTTACACGAAATAAAATAAAAATAAAAAATATGCTAACTAGTCTACTCTTTATATAGGCTGTCTTGTAGATAGTTGTAAAAACTTCGGAGGAGTCTTCTTCATTTAATTTTAAATAGAAAATATTCTTCTAATTCAAAAAAATAATAAAATCGAAGTTTGCATTTTTTTAAATTTTTTTTACATATTTTCTGTAAAATTTTGGAGCGTCACTACAGAAACTTATATAAAATATTACAAATTCATTCGCTTAATACACATTAAATAAAACGACAAAAACCTTGCAAAAAATATTTATCAAATTTATCCAATGTTATAATAATTTTACTTGACTTATATCAGTGCGAATACATTTTTTACATTACATACAAGGTATTCCAGTTATTGTCCAACGCTTTAGTGAAAATAAGTAAAAAATATTTTTGAAAAAAATTCAAAAAAAGCTTATCTCCGTAAATGTAGACATTTCACCGAAAGGGTAAATAATATTTTCTATTCAAAATTGTATGAAGAAAACTCCCCTGAAGTTTTTCTTCTAACTACGAGACACCCTACATATATGTCATAGAACATAATCAGTTTTGACAGGAAAATTCGTTCCTAAATAATATTTTTATTTTTTAACAATATTTTTTTTTATATGAAAGTATGTTCTAAGAACAGAGTTACTGGATTTGGTTCCCAGAGGGATGATTAATTAATTAAGGGTAAATTATTGAAGTCTACAGAGACGAAGCTCTTTAAATATGAGTAAAATAAAATATAATAAAAATATAGAAGTATCATTACCAGTTGCGAAATCTATGTATACTAACTTGTTAATGAGAAAAAAATAACAACAGATGTCTCTAACAGAGACCAGTGCAATATATGAAATGTTCTTGATTCGAACTATATATATATATATAGACATATAATAATATATATATATTTAGATATATACATATCATAGACGACATATAGAACATTCAAAAATTTGATGATGTGTGGATGTTCTTAGGGTGGAATTGGTGATCATTGCACTATGTAGTGTGTAGAGTGATCACTTTAGCCAGCTTATACTGGTTGTAAGTCCTGAGCCATCGTATGAGAAACCTCCATCCAATTTTCTCATATATAAATAGCTTCGTCTTTGTGTGACTTTTATCCTTAATTAATATTTTTATCGATCCTAATTCTGTATTCTAATAAATGTTTGACGTGAGAGACGTTGTTTCGTCATTGACTTTGTCGTTTTATTGAGTGCATAAAAATGCCAATAAGTAATACTTTTACATATATTTTGGTCAAAATATAAATTAATATTATAGTCCACAACTATTGTTCAATTTTGGAAATAGATAATGGAATTGAAAGACATGGTTTTATACTGAGAATACTATATGCTGTTTCCTATAAATCCTCGAATTCAGTACATTATAAATAGTAATCCTCGATGACTGCATTCGATTTTTTTTTATGTTGCTGCCTTTGCTTTCATACCCCATAAAGAAAAAATTAAAATTAAAGTCGTTAGTTAATCCCACTCGAAGAGAAAATCCTTGGATGTCTATTACCTATTTTAAAAAAATATTAATAATAATGTTATATTTATTATCCTTAACTTTTTTAAGAATCTTGTTTTTTTGAGAAATTTATAAAGTTAAGACATAATTTTTTTTTTATCTTGTTATAAGTTTATGTATACACGATGAATTATCTCAAAATTGTTTGATGTATATATTTGTCTCTCTAGTCTAGAGTATGATTTCTCAAAAAAAAATATTAAAAATACAATTTACTTCTTATATTTTACATCATAAAATATGACATTAAAAATTAAAAAATCATGGTTGATTACACACATTCTTTGATTTCTTTCTGAGAATCGAAACTTTGAATCCAATTATCTCCCCAGTATACCTTTTTGGACTAGGGATGCGATGTATAATATCCTAATTCGTGAAAAACGGAAACGTTTCAAATCGGACCGAAAAATCGTCTCTGAAACCGAATCATAATATCCGTCTTGGTCCGTCTCGGAGCCAGCTGAGCGACGAACACTTTGTGCTCGCGAGATGGTTCGCTCACAAGGCGCCGAATAAAGTTATAATTAGAAGACCCGCGCAGAGAGTGGTAGCGCTGTGTGGTGTGAGCGTTAGTATCGCCGATTCCCTCACCCAATACACACGACATCTGACGTTTGTGACACTTCGACGCAAAGTTTTTTTGACTTGAAACGTTCAAACACATCAGTTTCGTGTGAGCATTTTTTGAAAGTGTATTTTGATTGATATTCACGGTCGTTGACTATCACGAATTCGACTATAAATTAATAGTTTCAGTAAATTATCAATATGTTTGGTTACTTAATAAGGGATTTAGCCCTCTTCTACGTCAAACGTTAGAGAAGATGTATAGGCATTAACCTGCAGCAAAACATTGTCAATTTGACATGTCTCTAGTTACCTTGCACGTAGAATTAGGAGATGTTAAATAATAAATAAGGGTTATTATTGATTCTCCTAGTCGTTAATGTTCTAGCTGACATTTTACTATAAGTTGACGTTCAATTACTGTGCTGTGATTAAGTTTTATTTATCAAAGCCAATAATAAATATATAATATTTTTAATACATATTTGAATACTTATAAATTACTTACAATTAACTTTAGAATTAATGTATGAATGATAAAATTACTCAAGTTAAGACTTTGTGTTAATAATATATTAAAATCCAAGTCAGATTTTAGAAAAAAGTATCTTTTCTGTGATTAAATATATAAAATATTGTTGTTTTTTTAAAGTAATGAGATTACTGTTACTTACTTATTATTTTTCAGCAGCTGTACGGCACTGTGATAACTGGTGTGGAGAGTGATAAAAGTCTTATCAATTTGGGACAAAATAAACTAAAATGCGGACCGATCTAAAATCAAAGGTTAGTTATCTGTAACCTTTAAAATTTATACGATGAGAATTATCAATAATTATAGCAATCTGACGAAATAACATACAACCAACGAACGTGATAAACTATTTTGACATGTTTGTTTGTTGTTTTAACGTTTGATTTATGCACTATACAAAGCAAGGCATAAAATAAATAAGTATTGTAAAATAAATAATATGTAAAAATGAAAGGATGAGTTATGCACTTTTCGATGACTCATCTAAATTAGCTTGTTCTTGGTGGTGTATCACTCAATATTTTTGTATTCCATGACCCACGTTGTATGACGTGTTGTGTATTCATACATACAAACCGGGCGTTGTAAATGAATAAAATAAAACATAGAATACAGATATATAATAAAATTACGAACAAAAATGTGGTTTGAAATTCTCCATTACTGAGATATAATTTTAATAAAATAATTGCTCTATGTAATGTGCTGTCATTCCGATGCATTTTTTGAAATGTTAAACAATCAAAATCGTATCCCTAAGGCTCGGTTGTTTCAAGTTTGATTAAAATATAAGTTCGTTTAAAGCATAGATTTTAATTTTTTAATTTAATCCAACTTGAAACAACCAGCCCTAAGTTTTATTTCATCAGTCGCATTCGAAAAAATTATATAATTCTTTTTTAATGTTCCTCTTCTGAGGTGACTGCCTTATTGACTCAATTGATTCTAAGTAAATTTGGTATTCTTTGTCCAATCCAACTTAATATGTATTTGTTGCTCAATCAATATTTTACACCGTATTAGTGTATACGTTTGTTCTTTCATGTTATACCTGTATTCAAAGTTATACACTGTTCGTTTTGAATTGTTTATATTATATTTAAGTTATTATTTAATATTATGTTCGGGGGGTCTCATAGCTAAAAGCAAAATTTCCGAGAAGTCTTATTCGTTCACACATTTAATATAAAATATTCTTTACACTTTGCCTAAAATATCAACATTACGAAGACAGACGAAATCAAAGTTTGCATTTTTTTTCAAATAAATCATTAGATTATCACTACTTCTTCTAATAATTTACGTGAAATATTTCAAATTTATTCGACTTGATACAAGTCTAATAAAATAACAAAAATCTTTCAAAAAATGTATTTTTCAAATTTCTGCAAGGTTTTTTTGGTTGACTTGTATCAAAGCAAATGAATTTTAAATATTCCATATTAGTTATTGTTGTGATAATCCAACAATTTACATATAAATTATCAGAAATATTGAGAAAAAAATGTAAACTTTGATGTCGTCTGTCTACGTAATTGTCGTCATTTCGCAAAAAGTGTAGGTTAAGAATATTTTCTATTCAATGTTGAAAGAGAAAGATTCCTCCGAAGTCTTTGCTTCTAGGTATGAGATACCCTGCAAACTCATGTTATTTTATTATAATAATTTTAGCGGCGTAGTGATTATGTAAATAATATTTTATTAATTAATTGTTCATGTGCGAAAATTAACATTGTTAGCTTTTGATTGTGATTTTCTTCCAGTGTCTATAAAACTTTTGTGACCAACCACCGCGACAATATTTTGCTAATTTCTTACAAATTTATGTTTGGCATTTTGTCCGGAATGCAAGTAAAAGCGACGCTGATATAATGTTTTAAAATAACTAATTCATTGCACTTTTTCGCACCTACCTACCTGAAAGTTTCCGTGACGTGGACTTACCTAACACTCGAAGTCATGTAAACATCGTAAGTAGGGTACTTGATGATACGCCAAGACTGCTCAATTCCTCTATTAGTGGAGTTCCTTGGCTAGCGGACATACCAACATTTCAGTAGCTATCGGACGATGGAAGTATTTTTTAGCTATTTTTAACACAGAACATTTTTTACATTTTTAAGTATAAACTATTACTTTTATTTATTTATTTATGGGAAACTAACAGTACATATAAAGAGATTATGCATGATTATCGAATAGTATAGAGACCATCTTACAAGTTTCCACAGAATTAACATGTTGTGTATTAACATAAAGCAACAATAACCTGAGTTATATAATAAAAAACAAAAAAGTGAAAGTTTTAAGTTATGGACAAACTATGAGAGTCAAAGAATTAGAGGTAAAAGGGGAATAAGGAATGGATAGGAAAGGACAAATCTACTTAGTATAAAGGACAAGAGATAATAATAAAAAGAAGTGCAAATATATATGTATAGCATAAAGATATCTGATCAATACATCTGCATATATATATATGTACTTGTAAGTTACTTGGTAATAAGCTTCCGATACGAACGTACGTGCTCGCACTGCCCCTCGTGACGGAAATTTATCAACAAGACAACCTGAAGATGCCTGTTGTGATTCAGGCGAAACGTCGGTTGACGAATGGTCCTTCTGAGGACCAGATTTTGACGCGGGTTACCCCCAAAGAAATTAATACTAACATTTCTAACACCCGTTTGAAAACCTTCATTATAACATATATATATATATATATATAATAATATAGATATATATATTATATATATAAATAGTTATATTATAACATTATATATATCATTATAACATATATAAGTCTGGGCAAAAGAAAGAAGATAGATTAAAGAAGAGGAAAAAAAAAGGTTTATGACTGAGGTGAACATCCTAGAGTTTTAAATTCATAGATCGATGAATTGAAAAGATCCAAGTCGCTGAATTTAGAGTTGAAGTAATTAGATGAGCGATATATAAAAGAGTTTTGAAGTACAAATGAAATACAGTAAAATCTTGATGAAACTGACTAATTCGGGTGAGAGATATCTGTTAGAACCAAAATTTAACTAACCATTGTTTTATAAACTAGGTTTTCTAATACGTATATTAGAAATATCAAATTACTTAAATACGCGTATGTACGTTTGTGTAACTAAAAATAAGGATGTACTGAAAGTTTGTGTATAATATATATTATGGCTTGCTGTTATGTACTGTACTCAGCGTAGTTTTGATACTGAAACTATAGATATTTAAAATTTATTCATTGTCAGCGAATTTACTATAGTGATTTATTCTACAAATGAAATATTAATTAAAATTGGTTAAAAATAACCTGTTATTTAATAAAATCTTAATAAAAAGTATTTTTAAATTAACAGGGTACCTAATAATTTTTGCATGTGATATACGGACCACAAACTTTATGATAAATCCAAAGTTTGTTAAATCAAATCCGCAAAATTTAAAGTTAACTGTGTTTAATATAGTAACAATGGTTATGCCGTCTTATAAACTAAAGATAGGATCTGGACTTCTTCGGTGTAAGTCTGTCCAAATTCAAACAATCTCTAATTAGATAGCCCAGATCTTTTCTCCATCTTGTTAGTACTATTCATTTGTTCTTGCTTTTGTTTTAAATTGTTTTAACTTATAATGTAATGTATTATAATGTTGTTCATGTTATGTATTATAACACAATGATTTATACACAACGTTTTACTCCACTAATTTGAGTTATATAAGCCTAAGGCTTTCGATGGACACAACCATCATCTTCAGAGGCAATATTAGAACTAATTGTAAATCAATATGGCCGACAACTAGAAAGTAAAGGGATGACGGAGAGGGTGTGGGGGGGCGAGGGTAGTTATTTATTGACATATACAACAGTAATTAATTTTTACACACAATAATACTTATTTTAAATAAATAACAAACATGTTTATGCGTACCCCATTTGATAGAAAAATTAAATTTCATGTTTAAAGGAAAGAAATATTGCTATACATTATTTTAATGTATCCAAAAGTAATAGATTAGAAAAATAAAATAAAAAATTATGGAATTTTAGTGATTTAAGTATGGCATTTTAATATCTATACAGGAATACAATTGTAAAATCAACTCTTATCAAATACAGCTTTCTGGTTTAGTGAAACAAATCCATTGGTTCCTTCATTGGTTTGAAAAATATATAATACATAGCTATGTTTTATTAGAATTCGCCAATAACTAACTACTTCACGAATTACAATTCGGTGCAACGAGTTTCATGTTAGTTAGTGCCTATAAGGTTCGCAATCTCAAATATAATCGATATGGACACTCTTTTCTTATGTTCTTGAACATGGACAATGATTAATCTGGAAAAATCAGTTTAAAATCCATCCCGGCAAGAAATTAAATCAGAAAATATAAATAAGGGAGTTTTCGCTCGTTCTAAAATATTATCGATATACACCAGAACCCCATTATTGTATCGCGTTAGAATGTAGACCATCGTCGCAAAATGGAGCAAAAGAATTTAAATTAGTTGCGAAGTATAATGACTACGTAAACTCGAAGAAACTAGCTAATTGGATGGACAAAGGGGTAGCGAAGTTGACAGAACAGGGCTGAACGCTGCCAAAGGTGACACTAATTGCATCCCCCACAACAAAATGTACAAATTGTCATCTAATTGTAATTTTATTTCTAATAGATATGTTATCATAATATAATAGTTGACCTTTTGTATCTATTTACCTGTAAAATAATGTGTAAATTTATAAATAATTAACGTAAGAATGGTGACGTTTCATTAATCTCAATACAAAATGAACGTGTCAATATTATAGGAAATAGAAGATCAATTTTATTTTTGATATTTATTGGATAAAACCGCTAAGTATTTTATATTTTTATTCTTATATGTAATACCTATACATGACGCCATTCCATTTTCCTTTAGGACTCATTGATTTCATCCTACTTTGTATTTTGCGTACATATTTTGCATTAGCCCTCTTTTTTACTTTCAAATACGTCACTCACTGCGCGATATAATACTGCCAGCCTCAGAAATTTATGTCATCAAAATATTAGACACAGATTCCCTGAATACGTTGTGAAAGCAGCTTTAAAGGACGGCCTATAATATCAGGTTATAGCCCACCTGATATTCAGCTACTAATTTAAATTTATGTCATGCCAACGAAATTTTATCTCGACGTATCGATGTTGGAAGCCTTAAGGCTCCGAAACTTTTACAAGCAATAATTATCTATCAATCGTATCTTCTTTATTATATTTTAATACAGTGTTCATAAAATTTTATGCTTCGATACTATGAGTACGTACATTATTTAGTTATCTGTATCCTTCCAAATATAATAACATTGACAACGCAATACATATATTTTAATTACAAATTGCTTAAAAAAATAGAGATGCGTACTATTTCCTGTGTTCTGAAAAGTAGAACTAAATTGATGATCGGATTGAGGTTCGATCCCGAGATCAATGCACCCCTGGGCAAATGTATTAACCACTGGAATAACAGGCTCGTCAATTTTTGATATCAATAAGTAAACAATCAAATTGATTGACTCTGATACCATGGAAACGTCGCTACAAAATAAAGTAATGTGTTAAACTTATTGATTTACTTTCTTCACATTGAAATTTTAAACGGCATCCAACATAGTTAAGTCCATGAAAAAATAATGAATATGGACGAGATAAATTTTTTTTATCGACTTTAACTTTATGGAACCTAAAATTTATCCGTATTCTGAACTAAGCAATATTGTAATAATCTTGACAGTTATTGTATAACATTGTAACGCCGTTTTTTTTGACGTTTTATGTTTGACAGGTTTGAAATTAATGAATTGTGAATAACTTAAGGTTTGTTTACGTTTTAATGCTTTCTGATTGATTGAATTCATTAATTTCAAACACGTCAAACTTAAAACATCGAAATTGGCGGCAATACAATGTTGTACTACCTGTCAAGATTGGGATATAGATCTGACATCTCAATATTGCTATTTTCAGAATAGCACAGAATGTTTACCATGCAATGAATTTAATATTAGTTTCGTATTACAATATATTTCGCTCGCTATATCGATTCCATCGTCAGCTGTGATGTTTTTATACATCCATTTAACTGTAAAATAATATGATAAATATTACTCTTGCGATGATCTTTGTCATAGAATAGGGTTATAAAATTAAACAAATTTATTTATTATTAAGAATAGAAAAAATGTGTATATTATAGATATCTCACAGAGACGAAACTGTATTAATTATGGGAAAGTAGGTATAGAAGTCATTTGGGTGTACACAGGACTTATGACCTGTCTTTTTATGGTTGGCTTAAGTGATCACTTTACACAATTGTAACATTCGCCATTTCCACCCATGATAGAATATACCATGCTTATTCATTTTTTGGAAGTTGTATATATGTTCAAATTGCGTGGAAAGCTTTCATATATGAGTTGTAAGCGCCTTTTTCATGCGGCCTGTACAAAGCCATTTTCATTCCCCTAAATCCCCACAGATGTCGCTCATGAGAAAATCTACATTGATTTTTTACGGAATTTTGAGAGCAATATACTTTATTGTGTGTAATGAAATTCATCCGAATACTTGCATTACACTAGGATACGCCAGGAAATATTATTTCCAATTTTTGTTAAATTCCTTTTTACCAGTATTTACAATTCAGAATATTTTGAGTTTGTTCAAATCATTTGCATAGGTATAGTCATTTGCAAATGACTTCTATACCTACTTTCCCATAATTAATACAGTTTCGTCTCTGCGAGATATCTATAATATACACTAATTGATTAATAATGTCTCTGTGACATAAATCCAGCACTGTTCTGAAAGATTTGAACAAACTCAAAATATTCTGAAGAAAAAATGTTATTGTTTAAATACTTTAAAATGGTACTTCCAGCGAACTCACCTTTCGAGGGGAATTTTTGTTACAACTTTAATTTACCTGAACTTGATTCCTAAGGCGGTTCTCAGATAGTGGAAAGCATATGTTTTAGAGCTTTTTACAAACAAAATGATGGAAATTGTTTCTATTAGGGGCAAGTCTGAAATCTTCCAGTACGATGACCGTGGCATCTCCTGGAATAAGTCGGAACTAGTTGGAGTAGAAATAATAGTATCAAAGTCTTGAAAATAGCTTTATTCTATATTGCAAAAGGTTTACATTGCGAATTTTTTATCAAATAAATTTTCCACGGTACAACTTACGTTATACACATTCTATTTTATACAATATATTTTATGTATTTTATTTTATTTAATGAATAATTGTAAATTAATAGATTAATTATGTAAGCTGCTTCTCATCGAGGAATGTTGTAATGAATATTTGACCCATTTCCTGATAAAAAAAAATCGCTCTGAAATTTGGCAGAGAGACATATTTCTGCTGACAGCGCGATCATTCATTAATTTTACGAAATCCATTCAAGTATTAAGTATTAAAAAATATATTTGTATTTGTTTTCAAGTTCGTGGCAAGCTATGATCACGATATTCTAAATGTACATTACACTAAATGCCACCATAAAATGCACCGACTGTTTCCAAACTATATAATATTATTTATTACAGGAATGGAAAGATAATAAGAATAATAATTGTATGCAAATATTTGTGTGGTTACTATTTGATAAAGTATCCAATTAATATTATATTCCGAACCATGTGTATCCCGTTTTAATCATCGTTAACTGCAAAGAATGCTAAAGAACGTTCGTTACAGTTAATTAATTTTAAAAAAAATTCACAGTTTTTTAAGAAAAACAGATGTTGATGAAACTCTTCTGTCGGTATTTACACATCGTTTTTAATGCATACTTTTATAGTTATAATTTTATTATAATATATACTCATGTCTTTATCGCATCCATATTTTTTTCCGTGGTGTATGATAAAATGTGAAATACATTTTAAAAAAAAGACTTCTTAAGTAATATAACTCGTACGTAGAAATATCGCGTTTGTAAAGTTTTTTTTTAATAATTATTTAACTTTTTAAGTAAAGTTCTGATGTGTAAGCGATCTGGAGGGACGCAAATTAGAAAACATGATTTCATTACATATTTTATTTAATAACGTTATTCAATTGAAGTCATTAGAATAAGTTGAGTCGTTCAAAAAAATCGTTCGTTATACTAATTGGAAGCGTGGAAAGTGAGTTTTGATACGAATTGAATTATTCTTGTGCGTTTTTCTCTTTAACTTTATTTTTCAGACATTTAGCTCGAATTCGGATTCAATATTTAGATAATTTAAAGGTTAAGGTACGCCTTAAAAGTGTAATTTTCAGTGCAAAAGTTTTGACTCTGAATTCGGACCTTTGAAATGGTATCTCAAAAACATCTGATTTTGTTCAAATTGTACACGCATTTTACTTATAATATTATTTACAATTTAGCAAGTTTTTGAAAAAATGTGCCGTTTGCCTTATTATGAATTTATAACTTCGATTAAAAATTATTTTCAAACTGATCTCATTTACACAAAAAAGATTCCAATTTTCTTTGACACGCTGCGTTATGCATATAACATAACTTGACAAGAAAATAATTCACTTTTTTATTTCACTCAAACCCTTAGGACATGATTAGGGGAAGGTGGTGTCAAAAGTAACAAAATAGACATTCTGGTTTATAACAAAATAATTAACCGGTTAAATTACCTGATTTTTTTTTTCAAAGCACTTCCATATATTTAGGAACTAAGTGTATGGTTAAAAAAATTGAAGGTATTAAGAATTTTTGTTTATTTGAAAATTAAAAAAAGAAGAAAACTGTTACATTTGACACCACAGTGGTGTCGATAGTAACACTCGTGGTGTCAATTGTAACATAAGTCGCACAAAACATAATGTATCTACTTATTTTTATTAGGTATATTTTTATGTACTAAATGACTATAAAGTTGTAAGATACATAAAAACAAAACAAATTATCTAATTATAAAAACCAAAATTTATAAAATAATTAGAAAAAAATCTAATTTAATATGCTTCCCTAAAATAATTTTAATACCGTGAAAGTATTTCAAATTGCTCAATCATTATCAGATTCACAATTGAAACACATAATTTAATTGTTTGGTTTGGGCACAATTCTCATGCGCCCATAATTTAAAGGAGGAACGCTGGATCCAACCCTCTTTGCTTGTTGAATATGGTTTGGTACAAATTAAACATAAAGCATCATCAGTTTCTTCTTTTTTCTCGGTTATTATACAAGTTTTTGTTCTTCTTTTACCTTGCTTATTTTTTGCAGCTTTGTTACTCAATACGAAGGATTCCTTCTGATAAATGCAATCAGCTAATCTTTCGAAGCCATACCAACTTCATCCCAACCAGTGGGATATGTCAGAGTTGAGTTGTTGATGTTATTGGAGTAATAGTTGTTGATAATTTATTTTGACTAACAAACTAACTAACCATCACGCCGTTTCCCCGCAGGGGTATGCAGAGGGGATTGAACACCACACTCTTCTATCCTGGCACACCACTTTTGCTTCGGCCACATTCATACATCTTCTCATACAAGTTCTACGGTTGTTTGCGGCTTTAAATAGGGCCATCCTCAAATACTTGTAGTATCTGATCGTGCCAGGTCTTTCACGGACGCCCTCTATTCCTATTGCTTTCAACACTCACCTCTTGTATGCATGAGCCTCATGCAATTATGGCCAAAAAGAATCTGTCAAAGGAAGCAAGACTAGCGGTACATAATAGCGTTCTAGTGCCAACCCTGATGAATAGAAGTGAAGCCTGGAATTGGCAAAAGAGGAATGAAAGTAGACTGAATGCGGTGGAAATGCGGTCACTATGACGCTTGTGTGTAAAATCTTTAGTCGATAGAGTGAGGAATAAAAAAAATTAGAATTTATTAAAATTTACAGTAGTCAGCTAATTCTTTTTCTGATTAGATAAAAGCTTGTTGTGGGGTAAATATCCTAATACTGGGGCAGATCCATCTTTTTTGATGCGTTCCATGTATCTATGAGGAGATACGTGTCATATTTCGATATGCTTGGCTGCTTTTCTTATTGACACGTTTCCATTTTTTTATAAAATTTTTTATAAAAGTGTGCCTTCTCAAAAGTTTCTTTGGATGTTTTTCCCCATTTGTCTTTCGTTCTCTAGGTTTAACCATTTTTAACAACCAGGAACCCAAAATGACATTAACTTCCAATTAGATTACATTATTATCTCGAAGGTGTCAATTGTAACTTGTTACAATTGACACCCTTTACACTGTTACAATTGACACCTTTCGCCACATTGCATTAAGGTTATGTTTTATCTTAAACTATTAAAAAAACCGTTAAAATATATACACATCATGATAATAAACAATATTCTGAATACTAACACACAATAAAACAATAAAAAATACTTACAATTTGACGAATACAAAAAGATGACTATTTAATGATTTTCTTACTTCACTAGGCCGAAATACGATGATATCCAATATACCGATACTTTCAAACTGATATTAACGCAAAATGGCGTTCGTTGATAGCTATTGATCCCGTCTAATAGGCGGTACTGCTTGTGCCATTAAAAGACCAATATTTAAAAATATACGGCGACTGTTACAATCGACACCTGTTACTATTGACACCACCTTCCCCTACTTACAAAAACTGTGCGCGGTACGGAGAAGCACCCTTGCGGGACCACATGACTCCATTTTGAAATCAATCGGACATCTTGAAATTTTTAAAATATTTCTTTAATGAAAAATGTTTACCAACGTTAGCCGTAAACAATGATATTAAAAATAATTATATAGGAATGTGCAATAGTTAGTTGAAAAAAAATTAAATGTATTTTTAAATACCTCGATTTCGTATTTTTAACCCTTACCAAATGTATGTACATAAAATTTTGAGACTTCTGTATGAGTGATTATAGCGTAATCGCTATATAACCAAAATAATTTAAAATAATGAAAGAAAAAATCAACAGATGTCTCTAGCAGAGACCATAGTAATATATGAAAGGTTCTTGTTTCGAACATGTTAATAGAACTTTAAAAAAACTAACCCATAAAAAGTTTTTATTATACTCCCTTTCTCATTTGTATTGTTTCCAATACGATATTCTATCAACATATTTCTCTGGCTTTAAGTTCATGAGGAAAGTCTGTTCCATGTATATAATTATCCTTAAAACTTAAAGAATATTGAAAACGTAATAATTGGTCTAAGGGGGCACGGCGTCGGCGAAACCCATTGGCTCGAGTCAGAGTAGTTGAAACAGGTTTCGAGCCTTCTCCTCGCGTCGGGCTCCTTTCTCATTTGTACGGTTTCCAATTTGAAAAAACCGTTAAAGTTTAGAAAAATCTAAAATTAAACTACAATTAAATTTTTGTTAGATCATTTTTATCGTCGCTACGAGTCTGACTGGAAAGTTTCAGTTCGATTGGATCACGGGAAAAGGGTTAAAAATCGATCCAAAGTTTTTTCGGCAGACAAGCAGACGCTACGAGTAAAAATATGATTATGTGTGGATGTTCTTACGATGGAATTGGTGAACGATGCATTGTGTATAGTGATCACTTAAGTCAGTTCATACAGGTTGTAAGCCCTGGGCCGTCGTATAAGAGATTTCCATCCACTATTTCATATATAAATTAGCTTCGTCTCTGTGAGACTTCTTTAATTTATCGTTAATTAAAATAATTTACGTTTGTTATGAGTGTACTGATCTTGATTTTATTATAAATCTTATTATAGATTTATTATATCGGATAGATCGTAGAAAATCGAACACGTTTATTTTCTTTTAAATCGATATTTTTTTGATTATGTCATTGGAATAGGAAAGATTTATATTCCAGAAATAATATGTAAAACGTAGTTTCGTATTTAACGTTTAAAATTTATATTAATGTTACGTATAGAATTTCAATTCGATGGAAGCCACATATTTTCCACGCAAATTGATATAAACGCTCAATTTTAATATTAATTTTAGTTTCGCCCTCAATCAGTTGACGATGATTTTAATAGAGTGGAGTCGATTTGTTTCGTGTCATTAGCGTGAAACCTGCTACCTATTAATTTTGTGTTATTTAATTGAAATTCTGCGCGAATACACAATTGTTTTATTATTTTTGATTTTCAATATTAATTTTATGAACTGTATGTTGTGTGGTTTATTTGAATCATTTATATTTGCGTTAATTTGTCGTTCATTTTTTTATTCATCCTTTATGGTTCATGCGTTGTGTGGATCATTTGAAATATTTATATTTGCGTACTAAATATTTTATTGTTTTATAATAAAAAGTTTTTAACATTTTTATTAAAAAATATATACATTTTGTATACATTGACAATGTTATCTTTATTGACATTAGATGTGTGGTATGATGATGTGGGACTCTTGTGTGGAAAATCTTTGGTCGACAGAGTGAGGAATGAACAAATTAGAAGTGAATGTAGTGCTGGCTGTAGTGCGGTAGATAGAATAAAGCTGAGATGGTTTGGTCGTGTAGAACGTGTGAGCGAGAAAAGGACGGATAAGAAAAAATATGAAGCGACTGTTGAAGGCAACAGGAATAGAGGGCGTCCGCGAAAGCTCTGGCACGATCAGATACTACAAGCATTTGAGGATGGCCCTGTTAAAAGCCTCAACAACCGTAGACCTTGCGTGAGATGATGTATGAATGTAGCCGAAGTAAAGGTGGTGTGCCAAGGTAGAAGAATACGGAGTTCTATCCTCTCTGCCTACCTCTGCGGGGAAACGACAGTGATGTGATGTTACGAGTATAATTAATAAAACATGATTAAATAACAAAATAATATTTTATAGAAAATAAAATAATAAGTATTCACACATACTTTAGCGTACATTGCAATTTGTTATGATTTATGATTCATAATTTAACTTTTTAGAAATTTTATTTCTTTAACTAATTATCTAAAGAATCCAAATTATTTAAGACACATTTTACTGCAATGAAAGTATTTATTCTTGCATAAATCTCCCAGTAAACAAAACAACAATATTTATTATAAAAGATACTTATAAGATTTTTATATTCTATATTATTATAAAAATATGTATGTTTTTATATATGTTTGTATATCCTCAGGCATGCTGCTTTATATTTGCATATTTATTATACATATACACTGTTTTCTAGTTCTGTATAAGATTTTTTTTGGTAATGGTGTTTAACCGTCGAATTGAAATAAATAAATAAAAACAAAATATAAAGTAAAACTGCAGTGGCGAAGATAATGATAATATATATTAATGTTAATGATAATATGTATATACATACTGATAATGGCGAAGATAATGACACGTAAATGCTACGGATGAAACTATCCATCTATCGTGGGATCGAAATAACAAGCGCTGAAATTCTTAATGCGTTTCTTCTATTTTTGCGAAGTGATTCAAACATATTTTCCTATGAGCCATTTCCGTGGCTTTGGATCGACGTGTCTTGCCAAAAGAGAAACTTTATTTTATTTCTATTCGCTTCTAGAAGAAATACATGTATGTCATTTGCCATTCATCTACTTATGTCTGTGAAAATTCGAATAGCTTGTCAAATGTGCATGGACCTATTAATTGTTTTATTCTCATTTTATGTGTGTGATTTTATTCTCAATTGTGATGACCGCATATTATGTTCTTTTCTATCTGTGTTCCTTATCTCAATCTTAATTATTTCATCTGAATTATTTTATATCAAAGATATCTTGTGATAAAGATTAAAAAATTTAAATTAAACATTCAAAACTTTAGCGCTTACTCTAAATAGAGTCAATGATATAATGTAATTTATATTCTCACATAGATGAGAACATCTATAGTTAAAACTTAAAACTAGTACTGTATATCTTAAATTCAAAAGTGATCTTATAAGTGTTTTATTTATATATAAATCAAATTTAATCAAAGTTAAAAAGAATAATATTTTTTATGAAACCTTGATAACCTTTGATTATTCTATTGGACGCGGTTAATAATTCATAATTATTCATATCTTTAGTTTAAAATTCAACAATTTTACCATTAATAATATTACTTCCATATATTTGGATAAAGTATATTTTTTATGTGTCAATATGTGTCAATAAATTTTGTGCATTTTTTTGTATTCCAAGTACTTTATGTTATTTTTATCATCATTGCTAGATTTAAAAAAAAAACTTTTTTCTGGATTGTTTTTAGGATAATTTTCATTTGAAATTTTTGGACAAAGTATCATTTGACGTTTCGGCCAAAATTAACATTTTTATATCAAGATTCTGATAATGGTCGTTTCTTTAAAAGTGTTTTACACTCGTATCAAAATTCCTAGTAGTTTAGGAAATAAAAAGAAAACAAAGCCATTTAAAGTAATATTTTCAGAACATTTGTAAACCAATATTTTTATTTATTTAAACTTATAATATATGAGATCTTAGATATTAGAGAGGGATTTATTTTAATATTTTAAATACATACCTACACCATTTTTAGAAAACTATCATCTTATTAAATGGTGAATCAAACTCATGTCAAAGAAATCAAAAAATACACATTCATCTCTTTTCTATTTTATTCTATTTTGGTATATTCTCTTGATCCCTTAAATTAAACAATTAATGAAATAAAAATTAATAAAATAAATTAGATCTTGATCCCTATTGTAAAACATTTTGACGTGATGAATATTATATAAAATAATGAGATATTAAAATTGTACAGAGATTAATTAAACTCATTATTTAGGCGAAAGGATTGTATCACATGACGTCGCAAAAATTTGCGTATATTTAATACACATGTATACTGCAGTTAAAGTATTTATTCTTGCATAATTAATTCCCCTGGTAGAAAAGAGACATTTATAAGAGACGATAATTTTTTTTAATTTTTAAAAATTTACGCACGGTTTACGCATACTATTCGATTGTTCTTCTTATATGAAAGGAGGTCTACCTGCGTCCCGTCAATTCTTGAGTATTGGGGTAACATTCAACATTGTAACAATATTAAATATTTCAGTTTAACCTAAATACCAGACATAACGCGTTATTCCAATACCGCGATATAACATCAAATAATGGAAATATATCTAATGATAAAATAATGTTAGTTAGTAAAATTTAATCGACATCCAAACATGTTTTTATTTTCGAATATATGTAATAAGGTACTGATACACATGCTCATTAATGGCGTGAGCACGCGCAGTGTTGAGCTTCATGAGCCATTGCTATTTAGTAGCATGTGTGTATGCACATTGCTAGTAATGAGCATGCTCATTTGATTTGCGAGCGGAAACGGTATCTTTTGAGAATGTGTGAACAGGCTTGCTTATGAGCATGCTTATGTCATTCGCGGCTAGTAACGATTATCAATGCGATCTTCTCAGTCCGCGACAGATGAAACAAATATGGCGCGTTGGGGAGACGACAAAACATTACTTTTCGTGACTTATTATAGGAATCACGAATCAGGAAACGTGGAATACGGTCGCCGCTATGTAAAAATAATAAAGCAAGAAATAATGTTTATGAAACTTTATTAAAAGACGTGAATGATTCAAATCTTACAATAAAAATTATAAAAACTAAAATCAAAAATTTGCGGATGGAACTCGGGAACTGTTTTGATTTATAGGTTCACTTGAGTTTCCTGTTTCAGTTTGCAAAGTTTCCATTTTGATCAAAAGCGTCTCTATGACAAGATAATGAAATAAGCATGTGTGTTTGATTGTTAGCTTTGAGCATGGTCATTCATGAGTCCACGAATCCAATAATATAGACCTAAAGCTCCGCAAGCAATTAATAAAAACTTATGTGTGGAGTATTTTGCTGGATGGATGTGAGACATGGTGCATTGGAGACAGAGAAAAAAAAACGATTAGAAGCCTTCGAGATATGGATCTACAAACGTGCACTAGGAATTTCCTGGAGAGACTACATTACAAATGAAGAGGTTCTCAGCAGGATCGATGAAACCAGGCACATGATGAATACCATCTCGAAAAGGGGTACAAAATGGATGGGGCATATTTTACACCATGAAAATCTGCTCAAAAGTATACTGGAGGGAATGGTAGAGGGAGAGATTGCCTCGCCGTGAATATCTTGAGCAAGTGTGCCAAGATATGAATTGTGCCTCCTACACAGAGCTGAAGAGGATCGCCGGAGACCGAGCAGAATGGAGAAGGAGATGTGCTTTGCTGCAAACCAATCCCACGGATTGAAACCCAGGAAGGATACATGAGTATTCTTATAATAAGCATGCTAATAACAAGCAAGTATGTACAGTTGTTACAGCATGCTCAAAAATAAGCATGTGTGTCAGTACCTTTAGTGCCTTTAGTGATGTATCTCAGGTTTCAAATCGGAACTGCGACCCGTTCATCGGTCAAGCTTAGAGCGTTCTTGTGGCGTGTGGTGTGTGGTAGTGGGACGCGATTAAAGATAGATTAATAGTGCAAGGCCGCCGCTTGCGTGCCGCGTCGTGCTGCCCGATTAGAATAATTACGGGACGGGCTACCTGGCCCGTCATCGCTGACGGCCGCCAGCAAAATGAACGGAAAACGGCCTGTTGTGTTTTTAGCTTGGTGTGTGTAAATAGTAACTTATATTTTGATACTTTTTGATATTTTTTCGATAAAATATCGATTTAAAATTTAATTTAAATTTTAAAGACAATAAAGGTGTTTGAGAAACTTCCACGATCTACCCGATATACCTTCTAAGTGGATAATAAGATTTACAATAAAATACTCTTAATAAACGTAAATTATTTTAAATAAAGATAAATTAGGATACATTAGGCAGGAGTCTTCCCTACACCTCCGTGGGAACAGGTCGTTCTCCTGATGACGTTGACGAATACGACTTCAACGAAACGCCGAGAATCGTTTCTCGGAAAAGCATACGGTTCGTATAAAATATCCGTAACCATTTACAGTTAAATATGTCTAACGACCATAGTAATAACCTTAACTCTTTAATAAGGTAAATTTAAAATAACTATGAATAGAACACAACGTTGTTTACTTCACACAATGACAGTTTAATTAAATAAATTAATTAAAACATTTTCGATGCTTACTGCATCATCTTCAGTAATATACATTTAGATGCTTACTGCATCATCTTCAGTAATATGTAAATTTAAGTTTTATTTATCGCAATATCATTGAACACAAACTTAACTGGAGCAGTATTATGTAATTCGGAATCATTTCACGCTGTTCGAGGACTTTCCAGTTGTCTGGAACACTTTATACACGTCTAGAATATTCGCATGTCTGTGATCGCACGTATTCGCTATCGAATGCCCGATAGGTACTTTCGTTATCTATTTTCACTGGTCGATTATAATTCCCACTGTTCTCCGCTCGCGAATAGCAGAACGATCACAAAAATATAGAGAGTATCATTTCGCGAAAGCTCTGGTATGATCTTGTGTGTTCAAAACTTTTCTAGTCGATCGAAAAGTTTCTAAAATATTTCACGTCCATTCACGTCGGGTCGTGTAATAACTTGATTAAATATATTTTTTTCGTGATATTGGATATCCTGATAATATTTTAAAAACAACGTACATTTAGCGGTACTCGTATTCTAGTGGGAATGACGCATTCCGGGTTCGATTCCAGAACTATGTAATTATCTCAAACCTGCCTATTTTTATGATATGATTCGCTTCATTAAGTAGGCCTTAGGGCCTCATGTGTTGAAATTAACAAAAAAAGACTTTTTCATAGCACGGGTACACCAATAAACAAAATTATGAAGTTTGGTGAAGTGAAAAATCATTAATTTTATGAAGAACAACCATTACATACACGTAGAGTGATGTAATTTTTTGACTGTGTTATTGTACGATTGAGACTAATGAAGATAAGCTTTTATTCTCTGTATGAAAAATTTAAATTAATTATATATATCAAAATATCAACAATAAAAAATGGGTGCGTGTACAATTCAGTAGTGATGGGTCCGCTCTGTACTCACTACTACAATGTAGTACTACATTGAAGTGCACACTTCGCACACTTTGATGTGTAGTGCACACTACAAACTACAAACACCAAAGTTATTGAAAGTATAAACTTCAAATAGTACACTTCATTTCAAAGCGAACATTTATTTCACTTCATTTCGTAGTACTGCAATAACTTCACTTCAAGTAGCTTTTACTACAATTGTAGTGTACACTTTGTAGTCTTCAAACTGGTGAACGTGTGTGTGTTGTAGTCTTCATTTTGAAATGAAGTTTTTCCCTTCGCTACAATTCAGTACATTATAAATTAGTAATCTTCGATGACCGCATTCGATTTTTGACGTGTAACACCTTTCCTCTCGCTTTCCTGCAATCTATGGCAGTGATTTCGTGAAAAAGGACGGAAATGCGTAACAGGAAATAAGACGCGCGCAATTTCATTTAACCAATGAGCGCGCGCGGAGCACGCGCTTTGGAAAAAAATGATCGTTTATAAACAAATCAATGTCCAGCAAGTGCCATCACAGCGATGACGCACACTACCAGCCAATGCTTCTGATTTTGTATATATGTTGCGAGGCTGGTGTCAAGCGTGAAGATGTTGTAACTTTGATATATTTTGGCTTATATCTTAGAAACTTTTCAATAAATACTTAATTTTTTTTACATTAATGTAAACAATAACTACCTTTAATGATTTACATTCTTAAAATTTTTTGTAATTATTTTTAAACATTTATTCAAATTTTTCATACACTATGTATGGCGGCACACTACCGCCATCTATGAAAATAAATAAAAACATTTAATTGACCAAACTCATTTCTAAACAAAATGCGTATGTTGATATGCGGTAGCTATTACTAATTAATAAATATATAGGTATTAGCATTTTTAAATTTGGATGTTAATTTCTGTTGCCGCTCAATTTATGCTTTTGATTGTGAGATGTCAAACTTTACGCAGCATATGCGACTACTGTAAGGTTTGCTCTTTTTTTTATATTGCTATCTTCGCTTTTATACTCCACATTTGGAGTATGATTACGTAATACCTAATCTATATTTTGAGGATCACTTTACGTCGCACTTTCAATAGATTGAATTATAAAATTAATTAGTTTCAGTCAAATTTGTTCGCGATCTGGGTGCGCGTTTAAGTCGAAGGTATTATTATTAAACGCGACACGATGAGATATATCCCATAGTGGGGGTAAATCTGAGATCATATTGGGTATTGGGATTTTAATCTGGAGATTAACTCACAGATCAACTTGAGATTGGTAGATAGAGGCTAGAACTTAAAGGCCCGGTTGTTTCTAGATGGATTAAAATAAAAGTTCCTTTAAAGCATAGATTTTTACTGAAACGTATCCTTTGATTGGTGGAGAACGCAAAAATCTGTGCTTTGAACGAACTTTTAATTTAATCAAACTTAAAACAACCGGCCGTAACCCGGTATACCTACCTACACGACGCCGACGCCCGATTTGACGTGCGCGAAATGTCACTTACAACTATAAACACCTACAAATATACATGGTTATTTAGAAAATATTAATAACCTCGCTGGAATATATTCCTGCTTTAACTGTGAGTCCAAAATGTTCAAACAACCATGACCTATAATATCAATAGTTATGGATATATTAATATTTCTGACTTTTTTTGCAAAAAATTGAACTATCATTACAGAAACTTATATCGAATATTAAAAATTCATTCCCTTTAATACAAGTCAAACGAAAAAATAAAAATCTTCCAATTCAATTGGAAAACATTCCATTGCATAACTCCATAACTACTGATATTTGGTCATGACGGCTTGAACATGCTCGACTCATAATCAAGGCAGGAGTATAGTCCTCTGAGGATTTTAATATTTTTCAAATAACCTTATATATTATATTATTATTAACTATTTATTATATTACCAACATTTATTCAATTTAAACTGCCGCACGGAAAATTCTAATTCACCCAATTGGTAATGGATCGTCAATGGTCAAGACAGAGAAGATAGCGTGGAGTGAAGCTTGAGACAATGAATCTCTGAGACAACGAAAG
>JADDOH010016167.1:0-48790 GCA_016648135.1 Agrypnia vestita | reverse complement strand
TTTCTGCTTAGTTTTGAAGAATTCTACATTACTCAAATCTGATTCTGACTAAATCATTTGACGATGGAAATTCATAAGGTACGATATTGATGATAATTGAATCTATCAAAATCTTGACATCTCAAAACATCTGACATTTTAGAAATATATTAAATTTCTGTAAGTTTAGTGTTATGTTATATGTTTTAACTCGTCTTTAATTATTGTTATATTTTACAAAGAAAGGAAGTATAGTAAAAATTTGTTTTTTATGGGTTACTTTTTTATAAGGAATCACAACAGTATAATTTGTACAGTAGCAATAAATAATGAATTAGCAGACTATCTACAAAAATCTACTACACATAGTAAGGTATATCGATGCAATTGGTAAGCAAATGGAAAGTTAGATTAAAGTTAGATGGAAAGGCTAGATTAAATTTGATGATAACACTGATCTATAATTGTTATAAATAATTGCCACGTGTCATGGTTGCGGGAAACAAATAAAAACACTGGAAATCAATTTATTAATCAGCGATAATTACTTTATTCAATTGACAAATTAATACACTCTTCTTGAATTTACACTATTTCGCAATTTATCGCTGGGTAACGCTTTATTTATTGTATCACTTGCCAGAACATTCCCTTCAATTCTCGCACATAGAAGTCGCACTTATTTACAATGCCAGTTGGATACTTCGCTCGATTATTTCGCTTAATATCTGTCACTCCATTGATCTCATGACTGACCACCCTGGACAACGTCCGGCTGCTGATATCGCACCAATAGAAATGTCAAAACAAACCCCTGTGCAGCTGTAGGTCCCGCTGGTTTTCGAATTCTCGAGAACAATATTTTATGTTCTAATGTTTACGATAAGGCTGCAGATATTTTTAGATGTTTCCCGAATGCTTTAGATAATACCAGAGTGTGGTTGTGTATTCTAGAAGGCACTGGAGCCTTCGATCTTTTGTCGTTGTCGACATATTGCGAGGGATTCTGTGCGAAATCTCTTTTACCATCTCGTTAATCTCAGGAATCTACCTCTTAAGTATTGTGGACTAGCTCCGTTATACCTGTATAATGGAGCTAGTCCACAATACTTGACAGGTAGATTCCTGCCCATATTATGAGTCGAAAATGTTAAAACATCATAGTCGTGGAGATAGGCGACTGCAGATTTGCAATTCCCTTTTCAATATTACTGACCGAGTAAAACGTAGAACAATCTTTAAAATAACTTAAAGGAGGAACACTTAAAAGCGCTGGAAATTAATCAGCGACTTATTAATTACTGATTAATTAATCACCACAAAGTAGTTTAGTGCTATTTAACTTAACGCTTGTCTTCAAATTACGTCATTTCGTAATTTATCATTCGTAAATAGACGCTTTATTATCGCTTAATACTTTATTTAACATTCCATTCGATTTTCGCACGTATTATTCGCTCCGGTTTATTTCGCTACTTGAGAACCTTTCCAGATTATTCGCTGTCGGATAACCGCTCGCTTGGCTACCCTGGCCTTCGCAACCCACGGGTGTCTTCGCTTTGGTATCGCTGTCAAGCGCGCCAAAAACAACAACTCTAATCCGGTGCGCGGTCCTATTTATATCTGTTGATATCGAGCCTTCCAGATGTTCCTAGTGTTTACGAGAACTTTATTGTGGCTTCCAGGCCAGGTAGATGTTTCTCGAATGCCATAGATTACGCTGGGCCGTTCTGGAATCTTCGGTAGTGTTGTGATCGTTTCAAACAACTGTCACTTGACGTGAGTGCGTGATTATTTTTAGCCTAGTTAAAATATTACTAACTTAGCTTCAATATTTTCATCACTATTCTTATTAGGGTGATTTTTATTCTTTAAAGCTTCCACGCCAGGCCTCTGCCATAGCCTAATTCAAAAGTCGACCAATGGCGCCAAAACTGTGTCGGGGAAACAAGCGAAAGAACGCAGGGGAAACTGCGTAGGGGAAACAAGAGGACCGATGCAATGGAGAAGTTCATGATGTAGATAATACTATATTAAACTTAATGGAATTTAAGTCTAGATCAAAACTAATAAACTGTGAAAAAAAAATGGAAATCTGTCAATAAATGACTGAGAAATAGATTTTTTAGCGCGGAGCGACTGTGGCCTGTGACGTAATTTGTCGTCTAAACGTCGCGTCGTCTAGGTTAAGTGACGTCACACGCTGGACCGTTGTATGAAACGGAATTATTTCTGCAAGCGCAAATTTAAAGTCCCATAAAAATTATAGAAAATTCAAGACTAAATTGAAAAACCTTCTACAAAAAACCATCACAATAACGCAATGAAAAAATCTTATCAAAAACAATCTATACATACTTTTAACTGTTATTACAATATCTTCTTAATTATTAATTTTTATAAATTAATTTATTGTATCCTTGTGTATACCTTATCTACTTATTCTAATGTCTCACATTTTTGTATTCTTGTATTGTTTATATCTTACTTACTTAATTTAATGTCTTAATTTTTATAACATAATCTAATGTTTCTTTTTCTATATCTTATATTTATTTACTATACTTATTTAATCTAATGTCTTGCACTTTCTAATGTCTTTTTCTATATCTTATATTTATTTACTATACTTATTTAATCTAATGTCTTGCACTAACGATTTCATTACTAATAGATATATACACGTATGACAATGCCCCCACTTTTAAACACGAGAATAAATTCTCATTTAAAAGTGGGTAAGCGTGTAATATAAATGTGTATTAATTATATTATATTGAATACTCTTAAGTTTGTACATTTTACCAAATAAATTAAATAAAAGCAAAAAAATAACTTTTCCATTTGTAGAGAAATTTTAATGTTTTTTACACATTTTTGTGCAAAATCAGAGATAGGATAAGCGTCCTCGGAATATCAAGGTTTTTTTTATTATTTGACATTACATAGGTTTTTTGCTCATTAAAACTATATAAACACCAAATATGGTGAAAAATGTAAATATTTATTGATATCATTAAAGAGGTGTATGAAATATATTTACCTAGGTATAATTTTAGATTCAAAATTAACTTTGGTAGTACATTTTGAATATGTTCTAAAAAAATATCAAAAAAATATTTTTTCTTGGAAGATTGAGAAAAAAATAGAAAAAAAAATAGTGGTGCAGCGTTAATATATAAAACTATAATATCTCCTCACATCAACTATTGTGCTACAGTCTTGTGTTTGGCCAATGAAGGAAACATCAAGACACTACAAGTGATGCAAAACAGGGCAATGAGAATCGTATTAAAAAAAGTAAATACACCAGAATTGAAGAAATGAGAAAAACACTTAATTGGATGGAGATTAAAAAAATACTTATATTTGTTTTCAATAACGAAATGCCAAAATATTATTGGATCAAATTTATACATACATATAACACCAGAAATAGGAATAGAATAAGATTACCATGTAAGAAAATAAGTATATACATAGAATTGTTTAATGTACAGAGGTGTAAAAATATATGATGAGATGCCAGAAAACATAAATAATATAAATAAGATGAATGAATTTAAAAACAAATGCTATAATTATTGTAAAAATGGTATAGAATTGTAGAGCATTAGATGTATTATACATTATATTATAGATTGTACCATAGATTAAATTAGATGTAAATGTAAATCTGTATGTTATAATGGATAGTATTTTAGTAATAGATTTTTGAATGTAAAGTGTAAAAAACCGGATGTAATATTAACTTACTTAAAAAAAAAAACATAAAGGTAATCGCTGTTTCTCTCCAAAAAGATGGTAGAATATAGTCGCCATCGCTTTGAAAGAAGACGGCATTTAAAGAACAAGAAGTGTGCACGGCGTTCGATTTGACTGCGCAACTCGACAAGTGCGCATAATACCAAAGATACCGATTGTAGATGTCAAACTTTTTTTTAAAATGCATTTCTTCCACTCGGGTAAATTTTGCATCTTCTCTGCAGCAATAGCGTATACGCGGTGCCTACGAAAGCCGAAAGAAGTTTCTATTCTATGGGAGCGTAATCCCTGCCTTGAAACAAAAAACTCATCCGTGAAAAAGTGCCTATAACTTGACCAACCTACGTTGGAATTATTGTCTCGAGAGTGACGTCAGAGGAGAATATATGTTGGTTGATTCAATCTTATATTTGCATTCAAAATCTATTACCTATATGTACTTTGTTTATTGAATCATCTGTGATTGTGTATCGATTCGAGACAAACAATATACGTGTATGAACTCCTTGAGGGTATTTCATAAAAAAATAATATAGTATGAATAGATAGGTAAGTAATTTTTCAATTATTGCCACAACCGCAAACCGCAAACATGTCATTCGTCAATTGAAAGAAATGTGTTACATAAGTGAAATATTTTCAAACTTGATAATAAATAAGTAGATATATTATGTACTTTACTAGGTCGATAAGTGTTGGATTTAATTAGGATGATGAATTTTCATATTTGGAGGCATATCTGACTAATTTTTTCACAGAACGAATCTGGGTGTATAAAAAACCTCCACTGCTCACGCATGAATGCAAACCATGGATCATCAGCAAAGTAGATATTCAAAAAATTCGAGTAACGTAAAGAAGCAAATAAACATATATATGTTGGGCATCACACGAATAGACAGGAAAATAAATGTCTTAACGAAGGAGATGTCCGAAAACCGGAGCACCTTGCGACATATTGCCTTCCAGCTAACAGCCTAGAACACACTATTTCATAACCAGCCATACGCAGTTAATCATGAATAACTTTTAATTTTTGAATTTTAATACACATGGTCAGGGCACCACGTTGGGCGCCATTTTGATACACACTGGATGGTTTCCTCCTTCATATCTCCAGCTTAGAATACCACTCTGACATGCATGTTCATGATGGGTTTGCGCGCAGCCACCGTTTTGATATCTCTAAAACTTAAAAGTTTTAATTTCTTGCGAGAAATTTCGCAAACGAATTGGATCGTGTGTACATGACAGCTGATTTCGTTATTAGGGTAAAAAAATGATTTGAAACTCCGAAACATTTTACAAGAACTTAGATGGTTGGAGAATATTTTAAACTCGCAATGAAAAGAATGAACGAACTTGAATTCTTGGCTCAACTTGAATCTTTTAAAATATTAGTTTTTGCTGGGTTATATTGTCCTTTCTTTTTGAGTTCACAGTTAGTTATTTGCTTTTTGTTGATGCCTTTGAAATGTACTTCAATTTAGTTGCAGCTAGGTTCGTGATAAATTGTCTATGATATCCAACTTGATGGACCGACCACATCCAGGACGCTCCTGGTTGTTCTATTGAAAGGCTTGGTGAACGAAAAGTCGAAGACAATTGTCCAGAACACCAGCAAACCTCTACCTGAGGTCCACGATCCTCAATAATGGAGCAACTGACTGGAGAAGATGTTAATTAATAGACTCAGTCAGTTAACGCACCCTATGAATCTAAAACAGCGTGCAAGGCTAATCAAGGATAAAGGGAAGGAATCATTTCTGAACGAACAGCGCGACGTTTATTCGAAAATTTGTGAAATGGAGACGTTAACCTTATAGATAAAATTTGTGAAATGGAGACGTTAACCTTAAAGATAAAATTTGTGAAATGGAGACGTTAACCTTATAGATAAAATTTGTGAAATGGAGACGTTAACCTTATAGATAAAATTTGTGAAATGGAGACGTTAACCTTATAGATAAAATTTGTGAAATGGAGACGTTAACCTTATAGATAAAATTTGTGAAATGGAGACGTTGACCTTATAGATAAAATTTGTGAAATGGAGACGTTGACCTTATAGATAAAATTTGTGACATGGAGACGTTTTAAAGATAAAGAGTGTCAAGAAAGTTCTGCTACTGTTGAAAAAAAAAAATTTAATGAAAGAAAGCACCCAAAAACGTCAACTCTGGTGATGGATCCTGGAATGGGATCCGAAATGTCAACCAGAAAGGTCGTACACATATGGAATAATAACCCAGAAAACTTTAATCAGAAGAATTAGCACTGGTCAACTGAAGAGGATCCATACAATGAACTGTGAAAAATTGTGATAACTTAATTTGTATATAAATATTGTATTATATTATTCTTTCGGACAATTAAGTAATGTAGTCTTAACATATACTGTAATCTATTCTTGCTTACAAACTGCATAGATAGTTTTGCAAGATGCTTTTTAAAATATATACGTATACGTGCATAAATATTATGATTAATAAACAATAAAAATAAAAAATCTTGCTTCGCGACGAATTTTGATATATTTTAGCAATCGTTAATTATTGCGGCAAAAAAAGCACTGAAGGAGAAGAGCCACGCATAAAGGAACAAGACTTTTAAAGAATTCTTGGATTTTAGTTTTTAGAAGTTGAGCCTTAGTTTTATTCTAAGCTGTTCTTTGGCAATGGCTAACTATTCTAAAGTTAATTAAATTGAGCTTTGTTTTCTTTGACATAAATTGTTTTAATCATAAGTTCATGATTAAAACAATTTATAATATTGCCTCTGAGGATAATAGTGTCTTCTTCGAAAGCGCTAAGACTTAAATATTATAACTCATATGGTGGATTAAAACAAGGTCTTTAAATTTAAATTATTTTATGCTGATGTTTTATATAAATGAAATTGAAGGTAAAAACGACCATTATTTTCAGAACGAAGAATTAAAAAAAAAGTAACCCATAAAAACCAAGTTTTTATTATACTTCCTTTCTTTATAAAATATAACAACAATTAAAGACGAATTAAAACATATAACATAACACTAAACTTACAGTAATTTAATATATTTCTAAAATGTCAGATGTTTTGAGCTTTGATAAGACACTTCATGCTTTGAAGATTAAATTCTAAAAACATGTGTCAGTCAATTTAGATTTTCGACATTCGTAGTGAAGTACCTATTTATGTATACCGACGGAGTAATTCAAATTTAGAAAATATTCCGCGACGTTATCGGGCCGCCGTTGCTAATCAAACTTTTCTAATGATTCCAATTTGAAAAAACCAAGTAAATTTCTAAAAATCCGAAATTATACTATAATTATTAAGTTTTTTTAACGAAAATTTGATAGGTCTTCTTGATCGTCGCCACGAGTCTGCTTGCCAAGTTTCAGCTCGATTGGATCACGGGAAAAGGGTCAAAAATCGATTCAAGGTTTTTTTTATGGAAATTATTTAAAAGAAAGGAAGTAAAAGTTAAGTGGATATATGTTTGCGCATACAAATCCACTTACGTTATCAGAAATTTAAAATTGGATGTATTTCCATAGATACCGTTGTGCAGTAGAAAGGTAATTATTCAAATCATGTCAGATGTTATTTCGCGTTCGTCCTTGCGCAAGTTTTCAAAACGTTTAAATAAGAATGTTGATTTACAGGAAACATCAGCCTAGTGTCAAACGCATCATGACAGGTAGATAGGCTGTCTAATTTGCCTATCAGAAATTAAATGCAACTGATAAATCGTCGAAAACAAAGGTGAGACAACATCTGGTGCAAGTGTATGAGCGAAAATGCGGGGACGAGCACTTTTCTCTTAGCTTTTCTTACATTTCGTATCAAAATGCAAGAAAAAGTTTTATATAATTAAAATACATGATATTTTTTTAATCAGTTAATAAATTATCTAACCAACGATGTTTCAGAACTGAAGAAAATCGCTCCACTTTGTAGGATTTATACAGGGTTATTTGGAAAACATTAATAACCTCGCAGCACTATATTCTCGCCTTGATTGTGAGTCGAAATTGTTCAAGCTATTATGACCTAATATTAATTAATAGAGATAGAGATTAATAGAGATATGCGACATCGACGACAAAAACTTTTTTTTTGCAATATTTTTTACTTATTTTTTGTAAAACGGTGAACTATCATTACAGTATCTAATATGAAAAATTAATTTATTTTAATACAAGTCAAATAAAATAATAATTCGAATTCCAATTGGAAAATTTTCAGGGTTTTTATCATTTTATTTAACGTGTATTGAAACGCATGAATTTTTCGTACTCGATATAAGCTACTGTAATAATAGTCCAACGTTTTACAAAAAAGAAGTCAGATTAGAAAGTCCACTCTAAATATTGGTGAAAGAATTTTCGAAATCGGATGAATAGTTTCGGAGATAACCTCATATATCCAAACTTAACTAACATCTTTATATATTGTATAGATAAATGATTAAATTCAAATCGATGAAATGGTTTTCTAATAATTGATGTTTTAAAAAAAACCGTTCTTAAACAATAATATTTTTGCGTGGTCTTTTTAACCCTTTCTATATATTTGACAACTTTTTAACTTCGATAAATTAAATAACATAGATTAACATTCCTGATTTCAGCTATTTGATCAAGGCACAGCGTGTTTAAAGCCATGTATTCACTAGGGGACAAATCGCGAAACATTCCGCTCGGCATGTCGCATCAACATCTACGCTCATGTTTCGGGGACAATGACGCGGTCATTTGACGTGTACACACCGGGACTCGCATATCTTGTCGCGGAAATGTCACCCGATGAGGTTATGTTGACAGCTGCGGTATCTCATTTGGCGAAAACGGGGTTTCGCGCAATTCGAAATGTTTTTTTGGGTCGCAATTTCAAATTAACGAGGTTTTACTGTAGTAAATTGAATATTATTAAAAACAAGGTCCTTTTTGCAAATACTTATTGTTTTCCAGACGTCGCGGAAATATATCGCCCTATGAGATTATGATGACAGCCGCGTATCTGTTTATGTTAATGAGTTTATCGAAAAGTAAGAGGAGAAAAAAGAGGAGAATGCGAAATTATTTACTGCAAACAGAAAGAAGGACGGACATTCTATGCGATCTTCGATCGATACAGCTCGATGAGTTCAAGAACGATTTCGTTTCCCCGCATTGTCATCTTGGCAGATACAGCGCATGCGTATTCACTTGTAAACATACCACGTGGTACTGACGCTCCGCGGAATGTTGCAGTGAGTACGCTCGGGTACCGTGCGCATGGCAACGTTGCCACGGCACGTAGAAATGCCGCGCTATGTTGTGCGCGACGTGGCGGAACAGTGCACGACGTTGCAACGTCACGTAGACTCTATGCCGCGCGTGCTGTTGAGGGAAAATTTGTCCCCTAGTGAATACATGGCTTAAGTCACTACGTCATAGATGTGTCATAATAAGGTCAAAATTGCGAATTCCATTTAATTGATTTTATGGATTTAGTGATATCAATCCAGCATTGATCCAGTAAGTATCCTCGATTTAATTCCACATTGTAAAAGTACAGGTTATGAGTGTAATGTATAGACTCTTGATAAAATACGGTGTCTTAGTTGATGGAAAAAATTATGGACATTATTTTCGGACAGCTGCTTGGTTCTTTCAGCGTGTTTACTTTGATTGTATTGTATACACACATAACTCACCCAGCTTGTCAAAATACATTTGGAAAAAATTTGTCGGTAAAATAATTTCCTGTAAGGTCTTGCCTTACCTTTGGACGCATACAATATATTTTTTATATTTATTGAAAAAATGTAAGCCACCCGGAAAGTCTGTGAAACTATAATTTAAAAAATACAGATATTCGTCAGTATGATTGACACATATGTTTAAATCTGTCAATATGAATTATTATTATCTGAGATATATTAAAGATGTCTCATAGAGACGAAAAATTCATGTCGGTAAACAGGCATGGAAGTCTCTTTTTTCGGGTGATCATAGGGTTAACATCCTATCGTACGGCTGGCTTAAGTGATCACTTTACACAGTGTAACGTTCACAATTCCACCCATGATAGACTACCACATTTATATATTTTATGAAGTTGTAAATGTATACGTTTAACTTGAATATCTTGTTTCATATGCGAATTGAAATTTAACTACTGTCACCTATGGTCAATTTGTCTTTTCCATAAACCTTATGATGATCATTTAAGCGAGGCCGTACGATAGCTCGTAAGTCCTATGAACCCCAGAAAAAAAAGACCTTCCCCCTTATTAAAAAAGTAAAAAATATATTTCCCGGGCAAATGTCGTTTTACATTAAGTAATAACAGTCTAATTAAGTAATAATATTAAAAGCTTTAAAGAATATAAGAATAGTGATGAAAATATTGAAGCTAAGTTGATAATATTGTAACGAGGCTAAAAAGAATCACGCACTCATGTCAAGTGATAGTTGTTTGAAATGATCACAACACTACCGAAGATTCCAGAATGGCCTAGCGTAATCTACGGCTTTCGGGAAGCATCAAGAACTACAAAAGCCTGGAAGTCACGAGAAATTTCTCGTTAACACTAGGAACGCCTAGAAGGCTCGATATCAGCAGATATAAATAGGACCGCGCGGGGGAGTAGAGTTGTTTTTGTTTTTGGCGTGCTTGACAGCCTGTACCAAAGTGAAGGCAGCCGCGAGTCGTGTAGGCCATGGTGGCCAAGCGAGTGGTAATTCGACAGCGAATAATCTGGAAAGTTCTTAAGTAGCGAAATAAACCGGAGCGAATAATACGTGCGGAAATTGGATGGAATGTTCTAGTGAATAGTGAATAAAGTGATAAAGCGATTATAAAGTGTCTATTTACGAGTGATAAATTTACGAAATAGTTTAATTTAAATAATAGCGTTAAGTCAAATAGTGTTAAGTGACTTTGTACGTTTGATTAATTAACTAAGCGGTAATTAATAAATCTGTTATTAAATTCCAGGGTTTTCATCAATACCTCCCGCTACTACGACACGTGACAATATTAATAATGGAAACCTTTTTGATGTGTATTATTAGGCGAAAGGTAGGATCCGGTATACCCTGTATGCCTTAGCTAGTAGCAAAAACTTCGGAGGAGTATTTTCCTTTCAATTTTCAATGGAAGATAATGTTTATATACTTTGGATGAAATGTCGACAGTTACGGAGATAAGCGACTTTAAAGTTTGCATATTTTTTCCAATATTTCTGACTTACTTTCTATAATACGTTCGACTATCATTAAAATGCATGAAATGTTAAAAATTCATTCGATTTAATACAAGTTAAATAAAATAACCACCTTACAAAAGAATTATTATTTCAATTTCTGCAATATTTCAACAATTTTATTAGACTTTTATCAAAGCGAATAAATTAATATTCAATACAAATTATTTTCATCATAGTTTTACAAAAGATAAACCAGAAATATTGAAAGAAATGCAAACTTTGATGTCGTTAAATATATTCTTAGGTTTTCAGTATTTTCATGTTCGAGTTATTTTTTCAATTGCAGGATATACAGGGTTGCAATGGGATCCGAAACGTCGGCCAGAAAGGTCGTAAAAACACGGCAGAATATCCGAGAAAACTCAAACCAGAAGGATCGATGTTCTGCCGACAATTCACCCAAAGTGTAAAGAATATTTTCTATTGAAAATCAAGTAAAGAAGACTATTCCGAAGTTTTTTCTACTAGCCGCCTACACGCTCTGGCAATTTATTGCTACACCACTGGCTCCTAGTCCAAATTACGGTATCCCGCGAGAGCTCAGTCTTCAATTACTTCAAACCCGAATGATATTTTTTCGAGAATGATACCCTTACAGAAATTTGCGTTTAAATGGGAAAATCTTATTCCCTTTCTACCACCGCCACCGCGTGCGTGTGCTGTCGGTCTGGTGGGGGATCAGAGAGGAGAAGGGGGTGAGAGTGACGGGTGACAGAGGGAAAATTAATTTAACTTTCATACGGGCTCAACCGCTCAGGGGCGGATTAAGACGAAATAATGGCCCAACACAAATACTCGCTATCAATGGTGGTGCTCATTATTGGATGTTTGTTTATGGTGAAGAAAAATAATTTGAGAATGTATTTTGGAAATCTAACCACTGGTGACTGTCAAATCCTTGTTTTAACCGGTTCCACAGTAACCGATATTTGAGATTCGTCTGTATATAGTTTTCTGGGATATTCTGCCGTGTATATGTGACCTCTCTGGCCAAAGTTTCGCTTTAACATGATTATAAAGTCAAAATAACTAAGCACATAATTAAGATAAATTTTAAAAATCTCACAGAGACGAAACTATTTATATGAGAAACATTTATAGAACTCTTTAATCTAATTAGTGTGATTGATTGAAGGGAACGTGGAGTATAAGGGATTAATAAGGAAGCAGAAAATGCATCTTGCGTTTTTATGTTTACATTTACCATGGTGCATCACTTTCAACACCTAACAGTTGTGCAGTAATGGCATATAACGACCTCCACAATGTTTATAAAAAAGACTCCTGTGTATGATGTAGAAGCGATAATTCATTCACGCAAACCAGTCATTGTAATCTGGATAACAATATTGCGTAAAATATAAGTTTGTGATGAGTATTGATTAAAATAAGTACTAATATTATTTTAAGAGTTGGTAGAAATACGTTTGTTTCACACACATTTACTAATTTCTTCATTTAAAGAGTTTAAATATGAAATGAAAGTGAATATTTTGGTCGCTGATAGAAGTACATATTGACATTTTACAAACGTCTTGATGTTTTTCTATTTTTGAGTAGTGGGGTAACAATGACCAAATAAAAATTTTGTTATTTTAAGAAATATGGCCGACTGTTTTGAAACGGAAAAATATTTGGTTTAATATATCATTGTAGTATATACCTAACTATTGTTAATTTTCCGACGTGAGGGTAAAAACTCAAAGTCAAAAAGTCAATGTAAAAACAGTTTCAAATATGTATAATATAGCTTCATATTATTTTTCTTCATATCCCCTTTGTTTGCCGCACTGAAAAGGTTATTAGAAAAAATATCTGGAGTTGTTACTAGGCTGAGGTGAATTCTGTTGGGCTTGTTTTTTTAAGCCTTAACTGAATTAATATACGTTTTTACGTATCGGCTGTTTTTATTAGTATGTATTATTACATTTTCATTCTGCAACCTCAGTCAAATATTCAGTCGCTTAAATTTTATCTGATCAATACGTACTCGTTAAGGGATTTTTATCTTAACAAAATATTAAAATTATCATAAATTATTTTTAATGTTTAGACTTTGAAATTGTGGTTGGACATAATTAACAATTTAAAAAACTAAAAAACTTTTTATAAATCACATTGATTATTTACGTCTACCGGTTTCGATACTACTGTATATTTGTCAGGACGGACGTAAATTGTGCGTCAAATATAAAAAATTTGGAATGAATTGCATTCAATATAATATATATTTATATCGGGGAAAGAGAATATGAGTAGGATGACTATATTTCTTCAACATCCTAGAGTGTAATTGAAAAAAATGTACGTGAAATTGCATATAATAATTTATATCGAGAATGGGGGATGGGTGGCCAAGGTGAACAGGGTTATTTTGCGAAGCTAAAGCCAAAGTATGCAAAGTTTGGTTTAGGTCGATCAAAGGGTATAGGAGAGCAAGCAGACATGCAAAATAAATATTTTCAAGAGATTATAGATACGAGAGGAATTGTGCGGGTTTCCGAACGGGTGGATCACTTTAGAAGGTTTGAGAAAGATCTGGAAGCTGGTCGAATACGTAAAATCATATTAGAAGTTTCGAGAAATCGGGTCCTTATAAATAGAGATGAGTTTGTTTTGACAAACGGTGGAAACCATAGATTAACCAAAGTGTACCAGAGACGAATGGAATATTATAGCGACTGAATTTTTTTGTTTGTGTCCAGTGACTTATTTACACGCACATTTACGAAGTTTCATTCTTCACCACGATGAACCCGTGACAATAAGCGTAATGTTTTCATTCTGCAGGAACGAAGAAATATTGATAGGCTTTTAACCATTTGCTAAAGACGTATCCTTAAATTATTTAAATATATCTTGCAAGTAAAGAGAATGTTTCAGGACAGCTCACAGAGCCTTGTTATGGCGGGTTACGTTGAAAAATGGAGAGGAAGAGGAAGATACCTCGCACGTTGGATTGAAGAGAAGAAAGCTCAAGTCTAAAGATGCCGAGAAAGTGGAGAAGTATAGACAAGAGTGCGGGAGCTCACGACGATTACGATCACCCACTAGAAGAAAGTTGATGTAGTGCGAATGTTGATCCCTTTTCCGCTTGATTGTCACGCGAGTGATGGTCTAATTTTTTTGATTGATTTGTTGAGCGATTTAAAGATTTCCAAATGAAATCCCAGCTTACTTTTTTACATTGATATTACAACGACGTTGTACAATATTTGGTTGTTCCGCGACCATATGTATGACAAACCAAGCAAGCATTAAGGCTGGACATTCACTGCAAATGCATATTTCGGCCATTTTTTTTTCGAAAATGTGGGTTTTTATTATTCATTTATATCATAATATATACTCTAGACTGCAATTTTTTAGAGCAATAACTTAAATAGAACCTTTTTTATCATATAAAAGTAATAAACTGGACAATATTTACAATAATTAATAAAATATAAGCATTAATCGACAGACCGCGGCCAAAAAATCGTTTTTAGTGTCCTACGCGGCGCTAATTTTTAATGAATATTTATATGTACGCATAATATGTTTGGTATAAAGCATACTTCATTATCTAGAATCCGTACTAAGGAAATTCAGAAATATCTAATATTAATAAAGCTATAATGTTTTAAATTTGCAATAAATTTTTACGTTTTTTGTTGATTTTAAACAGTTTATCTATTTATTCCCGTATTTTGAGGCTTTACTCACTTAATAAAAGTTAATTTTTTCAATAAAAACACCTTAATTGATATTTAAAAATAAAAATTCCAAAGTATGAAATGTGTCAATAAATGACGTAATTATAAAACAGAATACCGTCGGCAACTTTTGATATAAATGAATAACAAAAACCCACATTTTCGTAAAAAAAATCGCCGAAGTATGCATTTGCAGTGAGTGTGCCGCCTTAACCTCTAGTTCAAATGTTCCCTGTCGCCCGCATATTAATCTCCGCACATGACCAATACACACTCACGCACCGTGGAGACTAGTCAATGACTCAGTGAGGCATGCAAAATTGAGATGAATCCCTTGGATAGCCCTGTGTACATCAGCGTCGAGCATTCGACGCAAACATCACATTTCAAAGGCGTAAGTCTCTCTGTCTTACTTCACACTTTTGCATCATTCACAGCTCATATTCTGTCACCAGGTAACCGTCTGACAAGATTATTACTTCGCGCACGTGGCTGAATTATTCATCGGCTCTAGCTATCAATGCCATGTATTCACTGGGAGACAAATTGTCTACGTGACGTTGCAACGTCGTGCACTGTTCCGCGACGTCGCGCACAACATAGCGCGGCATTCCTACGTGCCGTGGCAACGTTGCCATGCGCACGGTACCCGAGCGAGCTCACTGCGACATTACGCTGAGCGTCAGTACCACATGGTATGTTTACAAGTGAATACGCATGCGCTATATCTGTCAAGATGACAATGTGGGGAAACGAAATTGTTCTTGAACTCACCGAGCTGTATCGATCGAAGATCGCATAGAATATCCGTCCTTCTTTCTCTTTGCAGTAAATAATTTCGCATCCACCACCTTTTTCTCCTCTTACGTTTCGATAAACTCGTTAACATAAATGGATACGCAGCTGTCATCATAACCTCATAGGGGGACATGTCCGCGACGTGTGGAAAACAATAATTAATTGCAAAAAGGACCTTGTTTTTAAAAATATTCAATTTACTACAGTAAAACCTCGTCAATTTGAAATTGCGACCCAAAAAAACATTTCGAATTGCGCGGAACCCCGTTTTCGCTAAATGAAGAAGTGTAAATAGATACCGCAGCTGTCATCATAACCTCATCGGGTGACATATGTGAGTCCCGGTGGGTACACGTCAAATGACCGCGTCATTGTCCCCGAAACATGAACGTAGATGTTCATGCGACATGCCGCGCGGAATGCTGCGCTATTTGTCCCCTAGTGAATACATGGCTTCGTGCTCCAATGTCGTTCAGCGATCCCAGAAGTGGCACGAAAGAACTCCTTCCAGGTCACACGATGCGCTAACCCAATCACGGCATGCGTACACCGATCGATCAGAAGAGCAGCGTGGAGATTACAGAGGCCAGACCACTTATCCAACCACTCGGCTTGGTCAATGGCGCTCTTTTATCTGCCAAGTGCCGGCGGCTGAAGGCCTGCTGGATGTTTGCTTTGCGAGTGTTGCCACTCTGCCACCGTCAACCTAGACCTAATTCCTTTCGATTGTTTTCCCAACAACCGGGGAAATTTATCAGCGAGTCGAAAATGACGCTCGAGATAAGGGCGACACTGGTTTTGTAGAGTACATTGATTGTTTCATGACCGGTTGTGTTACTAGCCCGAGGTATACTTAGAATTGTATCTGCAGTTATCGTTTCATTTTATTTTATTTATTGTTTATTTACATTAAGATTAGTTGATACAAGATACTAATAACTGCCACACTAGGTAAAAACCTGTTCTGTGGCAGTTATTCTCATATGGTATTTATTTAGTGGATAAAAATGACAATTGAAGAATCTTAATCTAAAAGAAAATAAAAAGAAAAAATGTACATATAAAATCAAGATAAAAATTTAAAGTAAATCATAGGAATAAATTTAAGAGAAAAGAAAAGAAAATACACATATAAAATTAAGATAAAAATTTAAGTACAAAAATAAATATTATATTATAGTATACTATAAATTATATAAATATTTTTTGCCAATTCAGAGGTCAAGGGCGGATCACTTCTTCAGCATACCTTCTACCTGATATTTTTATAAACTTATTGATACGATGTTTAAAAGGTTTGTGTACAGTTATTTCTTTAGTTTCATTGGGTAACTTATTGAAGATAAGTGGGGCAGTGAAATTAAATTGTCTTTGCCCAAAAGACGTTTTCCTTTTAGGTACCTCAAAATCAATTGCATTTGCCAATCTTGTAACCCGTGTTTGTTGTGTACGATTAAAATTTACCTTGTCCTTGTGGAATTTTAAAAGTATGGTTTTAAGGTATAATTGTCTCGGGTCAAGAACGTTAAATATTCCAAACAAATCATCTGAAGGAAACATTCTTGATTTCTTGGTGATTATACGCACGATGCATTTTTGTGATTTTGTCAGCGGATCCATGACTGATTTGACACACCCTCCCCATCCAATTATGCCATAGGATAATAGGGATTGAGTGATGGAATAATATATAGTCCTGAGGGATACAATATCTACCACATTTCTCAGACTTCTATATATGTATCCCGTTTTCCTAACCTTATTAGAGAGATCTTGTATGTGTCCCTGCCAACTGAGTTTGTTGTCAATTATAATTCCTAGGTATTTGATGTTTCATACAAGTTTTCTTTAAATTGTGTTTCAAATGCTTGAAAATTCGTGGTTTAGATGTTTAAAGCATTTGAAATACAATTAAAGCGTACCTACAGTTAAAAGTGTTCTTAAATTAAAATGCACGTCTCCGAGATAGAATATGAAATGATGTAATTAGACAGAGAACCAAAGTTGCCAATGTCACGGACCATGTTGCATAATTGGAGTGGCAATGGGCAGGATATATTGCTAGACAGAGTGATACCAGATGGGCGTCACGAATATTAAAGTGGAGGCCCTGGATAAATAAATAAAAGGTGTGTCGGAAGGTCACCTAAGAGATGGGCCGAAGACATGATAGCCTTTGCTGGTGGCGCGTGGATGCGGATGGGGTCTAGACAGAGACGAGACGAAAAAGTTGGAAGAGTGGAGAGAAGAAGGCTGGAGAAGGAGGATGAGAAGTTCTGTGGAATGTTTTGGTAAAAATAATAAGAGCACGCTTTTATTATAATATTTTCACGTTTTTTATTTAACTAAAATATCTATAAAAATAATTATTTACATGAAAGTATGTTCTAAGCACACAGTTAATTAATTAAGGATAAATTATAGAAGTCTCATAGAGACGGAGTTAAATCATATATGAGAAAAGTGGATGACAGTATATACAATGGCTCAGGGCTTACAACCTGTATGAGCGAGCTTAAGTGATCACACTACACAATGCAAGAACATCCACACATGAACGCTGCATTGTGTAGAGTGATTATTTATTCCAGCTCATACAGGTTGTAAGCCCTGAGCCATCATATAAGAGACCTATAAGCTTCGTCTCTGTGAGACTTCCATAATTTATCCTTAGTTAAAATATCTATGTTTAAACTAGATCTCGCTAGTTTGATAATCGCTCGAATAATCACTTGACAAATCGTTCGCCTCTATCAGTCACAGATGTCGCGGTCTCTCAAAATATAGGAAACTTCTACTCGACTGTGCGCCACGCCTTATATACTGGCGACCGCGCACCTGTGTTTTAGATCACTCATAAAGTGTGCGACCCATCTCAGCACGTCTCGGTGATTCGAGACCCCCCTCGTAACGCTAGACTGATCGGGAACATTTCGGAGTATTCTAGACGATTCTGGCTACTTCTCGATTACAGAGATGCTCTGGACGTTTTTATCAACGAAATACGTCTGTTTAACTAAGTATTTTTGGATTTTGAATATGAAAACATTGTAGTGCAGCAGGAAATATAATCATGAATACTTTCACCAACAATAAACTGTAGTATCTTATCAAGGTATGAAGACACTTAAAAAAACAGTAATAAACAACATTAAATGTAAACATAAAAATGTGACTTTAGTTTCTAGTGAACCTTTATATGTATTATGGATTGTCTAGTATTATTTATTGTCTTTGTATATTATATTTTTTACTGCCACGTTTCTAGGAATGTATGGCTTATCGCGGAAGCGTAATAAACAAACAAGTGGTGACTCTAATAACTCTAATGCTTTTCTAATGGAAACTAAAAATATTGCTATACTCATTCGCTGTCCGTGTGAAATAAAATAGTTCGCAGGTCTCGCAAATTAAATGGACAAACATATCGCGGCGGGTGGACACGTCGGCCAATCGAGTCACGTGGGAGTTTTCTAGAAGGATCTAGCGCCACGGACACATTTCATATAATAAACAGAAAAAAGGCAATAGAAAAACCGGAAATTCTCCAGGACGTTATACACCGTCTGTTGATTAAGTTCGCAGAATACATTTTGTGCGCGTTACAAGGCAACACTGTGAATGGTACCCACCGCTTACCCAGGACCGTTTTATGAGCAAAAGCTCCCATATCGGTCCTTCTCATTCGTCTCCAGGTTGACATTTTTTTTTAGCTACAATGCAAGACCGTGCTGCCCCGCACGGGTCGTATAAACCGGTGCGAGGCGGCACGGCCGCAAAAACAAAACCATTCGCAGACCGACACCATTAGATACGTCTTTATTGCATAAAAAAATACATAAATAAATTCAAGAACAAAGAAAAGGTAAAATAACAAAATAAGAAAAATAATACAAAAATAATACGAAATAATACAAAATAATACAAAAATAATACAAGAACAAAGAAAAGGTAATAACAAATGAAGAAAATAATACATAGTAGACGAATTTCGCGGTGGCGGCAGTGGATGGGTAAGGTCAAATAGACACCCTCTTACCTGGGAAAAAGACGAAATAATAAAAAAAATACATTTGGATATCCGGGTAGGGAAGCACAGGACCGGCAGGTCTTCGTCCATTGCAGGAGCCCACACATTAACACAACACCGGGGAATGACAGAGTCAAACCACCAATACACGAGAAAACTTATCGCACAGATCCCCTCAGGATTTCCCAACGGGACACCCACACCCGAATGAACCCTCGGAAGCATCCGAAGCTCCTTTCATTCCTCAAGGCAACAAGGCAACACTGCGACATCTGACTTTTTTCTAGTGAAGTAGCATCACTGGGGTTCACGAGCGGAGGTGAAACGGATTACGACGCGTGCTCTTTTCAACCTTACTGAGAATAATGTAAAAATATTGAAACGAGAGCTTTGCTTTAGGAGAGGACTAATTTGGAGCGTTTACCAGAATACGAATAAGTTTATTGATTAAGAGAACAGATAAGAATTGTCGATATTGTCACGAGATGGAAAAAGCGGAAGGAATTGATTTTACCTCGTTCAACTATCGTCGTAATTCATATTTCTTGAGGGTATGCGATGCATTTAATAAACTGATAAGATTATTGGATATTGATCTGTTCGAGTGCAGTCACACAAGATTAAGAAAAATTTTGAGTGCAGAATTTTTTTCTGCTTAATAATTAAGTCTCTTTTTCTCTTGTTCATTATTTTTAACATGCCTATGTTTTTCTGCTAATAATTAAGTCTCTTTTTCTTTTGTTTAATTTTTTTATTCTTTCTTGTTATATAATTTTTTAACATGCCTAAGTTTAATTCATAACATATTTATCATTACCAACATATTTCTAAATGTGGAGACCTGTAATTGTCCATATATATTATATCAATGTTTTCTACGCTTCTTTGTTGTGCTGTTGGTCTTCCATGAATATTAAATAAATAAATAAATAATTTAGAATTTTACAGCACTTTTCTCCGTTTAAAGTCGATTGGAAATACTACAAAGGTCTGGGTACATTACGAACATCGGGTCTTACAAATACGCGAAGGTATCGAGCCAAACAGACAGTGTGCGTTTTTGTTTGTCATTGAAATGTCATAGAAACTAGCGCGATAGACCTTAAATATTCAATAGACAAGCCAAATAGAAAAGTACCTACTTACGTATTTGTGGAATATTCAGGAGTGATAATTAGTGCGAATTACAAAATCAGTGTGAAATAAAGAACGGTGCTCCGATTAAATTCATTTCGAGTGTTTCATTTGCCCCGATAATACCCCAATATGCCCCGATCCTGTTGCAATATAATAAAATAAGCCAAGATAAAATGGAAATTGGTGTGCGACAAATATTGGACAAGGTACTCTAAGATATTGTTCGCAAAGGGTAACAAGTGGCTAATGAGCCATAATCGTAAAACATGGTGAACTGTCTGATTAATTAAACTTTGCAAAAATACGTAGCACAATATAACAATGATGAGAAAAAGTAGGGGAGGAATTCGTTCAGTAGTTGGTAGAAAACGGTTGACGGTTGACTCTGACTGAAGTTTGAATACTAGTCGAAAGTGACGTAAGCTTTCCCATCTCTATTTTAGGATGTATATACGTCATAAAAAAATTTAAATAAGTGGAGCTATGACTCAAGGATCTGATTATCTGACATGAATTTGCATGTTGAAACCCGTGTAAGAATACCGGAGTTATTTAAAAAATACATAGATATAGAAAAATATATCATTATCAGCAGCGAAATCTATGTATACTTTGTCGTGGGAGTTACAAATGTTCGACTATCGATGGCATTGACATAGTTCTTCTAAATGTTTAAAATAACATAGATAAAGAACATAAACACAATATTCAAAATTTACTAATGTGTAGATGTTCTTATGGCGTAATGGGTGGATATTGCATTGTATTAAGTGATCACTTAAGCCAGCTGAAGCAGGTCATAACCCCTTTAAAGAGTACCATATATGGTTCGTCTCTTTTATCTTAATAAATTATTATGAATAAGTCAGAATCCTAAGAATGTTGGTTATTTTTCTCTCATCACAAGAACGTGTCGTACATATAATATGTATGGTGCTAAACCTAACGTTGATGCTGATATACTTGCAGATACCCAAACGTCATTTCTTACGTGATCTCCTTCCATTGGTCCATTAAATAGATGCATGTTGTTGCATGATATTGGGCTGAGTTTGAAATGAGTTATGTATTGTTTTTTATGTATTTTGTACCTAGTATTCCAATGGTGTCTCGTTGAAAAATAAAATACTAAATTTGCTTAGTGACGACATTGGGGAAAAATATTTTTGTAGCCACTTATTTTACATCGGTTAAAGTTATCCATTCCATTATCAATTTGTTGGATTAAATCAATAAGTAAAAATATATTATAGATATCTCGTAGAGACGAAATTATATATTTTTATGCAAAAGTAGGTATGGAAGGGCTTACGACCTATCGTACGGATGGCTTAAATGACCACTGTACACATTGTAACGTTCACCATTCAACCCACGATAGAATACCATATCTAATAAAATTTTGTAAGTTGTATATATATCGCTAATGATAATTACAACATACATACGATTTTTCAATTTCAGCAATTGCGTTTGCCTGTATGTATTATTAGATTTAGTGAGAATTTCACCTGATCCGACTTGACAGTTAATTTCTTAATGTGAATAGAAAGTTTGCCGTGTTTTTGATGAAAGTTCGTGACAATATTCCTCAATGTGAAAGTACAAACCCATGTCAGTAGTTTTCTATGTTTTTTCAATTTGTCGAACTGCTCAAGGGAGTGACAAGTAATGGATGGGTTAGATAATTGCCGAATGGAAAGGGCTCCCTTTCTCCCTCGGGTTTCATTGGCGTGTACTTAGCTGATAAACTCTGTTTCTCTATAAGGGCAAAGGTGCAAGATAAACCTCACACAATTTGGTGGCGTGGTAGGTTTGTTTTAATAATAGTAATGCGTGTATTCCAGCGTAACCAAGTTACGTGTGCAGGACCTTGTCCACCACATAAATATAGAAGTACTTTACAAAAAACTTATAATAAAACATATGTATAAAATAGAGTAAGGACAGCAGAGACACACATGTGCTTCTCTCTGCAGCCGATGCTATTCTCTGGCCAATGACCAAAATGGCCATGGTCGGCTATTGTTGCAAGTAATCTACGATAGAATGACCAAAATTATCTGTAAGTAACATATTCGCAGATGAGCCAAGAGAAATTAAATCCGTAGACATACTCCACAATGATTCCGGATTGTAACAAGTGTTTCTTCTATCTTCTGATTTTGTAAAACACTGAGGTGTCAAATTATAAGCTAAGTAGATAGGTGTCAATAATCTACCTGCATTATTACAACAATCAATAAAAAATCTTTTCCCTAAACATTTTTATAAAAAAACAGCAAATCGTCATTCGCATTCAGAATGAAGAACGCACTAAAATTTATTTAAATAAATTTATCAAAATATTTACATATTAAACAAGTGAAAACCGTCAGCTACTTCTTGTGTGTCTGTCAGGAAAAGGGTGTCAGCACTCAGAACTGCGGGACTCCGAGAAGTGGAGAGGCATTGTTAAAAGGGCTAAACTAAGTTCACACTCCCCAGTCATGATGGATCGACATGGAAAGAAAGGAATAATAATATGCTTGGAAGAAGAAATTTTCCAGATGACTGGCAAATAAATAATACGTGAATTTTAACAGTGTCATAAAATCTATCTATGAGTTAAGGGAGCAAGCGATGTGCGATATTTATGAGTATATTACAAAAACAAAGAATTGTGTAACAAAAGTCGTAGAGTTAGTATATGTGATGACCAGAGAACTACTGGAACTGAATAATAAACAACTATTTAATTGCGACAATTCGTGACAAGGATATTTGTATATCCCAATTAAGCGGCTGTCTCAAATAACCGAAGCGAAAGTAAAATCAAGCGATTAATATTTTTCTTTGAAAATTCATCACTGTGATGTTCCTATAGGCAGGTCAGGGTTTCGTTCGCGTGCCGTTTGGCAGGGTTTTCATTTATCCACTGGGTCTACTACGAATTCGTCCCTCGTCCCTCCGCGTGGGCTGATTTTTAAATCAATCGATTTGTCTTAATCGTGCAAGTGTCACTAAAGACATGACAGTACTCAGAATCCAACATGGCGACAAGCATTCGCCGTAGGGAGTTGTGCTTAAGATGACACACCAACAATATTGATTTGAATATACGCGCTAAAAGTGAACCAATAACGCTTTAGAAAGTGCCTGTAGATATCGCAGATGTTGACATTCAGTATAGCGGAAAGCGAACACAGATTGCAAAGTTGTGCGTATTTTTGTGATTTTGATGTGATTAAAAATTTTCCTTTTGCTTTTGTTTGGTGGTAAAAATATTCGCAAGGTAAGGAGCTTCTTATAAAACTAATTTGGAATGTCTATTAGAACTATTATATGACACAAATATTGATAAAAACGCATTCTAACCTCAAAGATTTTGTTACAAAAATTAAAATAAGGTTTGCTAATGGGTAAGATGACATACAAAACGTAGGTGTAAGATGGCATACAATGTCATCTTACCATCGTATAAAACGACACACCTTTAAAGTCTAAGATGACGTAGTATGTCATTTTACCCTATAGATATGTCGTCTTACACACGTCGACCTAAGTGCGATTTATGTTATTTTTTTTAATTTTATGTCACGTTGATTGTTCTAAAACTTTAATAATTTCGTTGATTATGATACATTTAAGAATGTTGATCTCACATGACTTTAATTATTTGAAATATTTGTCTTGAAAAAAAAGTGTGTCAACTTAAGCACAACTCCCCTATTGTGAAAAAGAAAAAATGAAAGTCGACGAACTATGTTGAGTGGGGTATCATTGAATAGGTATTTGAAAAACATCTTTAGGTTTCACTTAGCATTAATTAAAAATCAAGACGTGCTCAAATCTTCCCAATAATGGGTTCCGACTATTAAGGTCGCCATGAAGAATTTATTATTTGTTTTATCTGTGTACAGATTATGAAACTATTTCAATGGTGTAGTAATTCAATATTACTTAGCAGAATTCTAGACTTCGGACATGTTTCTTTCTTTTCAGTTTTTATTTAAATTTCACTTTTTACGCAGTCGCTATTTTTTGATTTTTAAAATTTATTTATAAATGAATTTTTTGGTCTGAAATTCTTAACAACCCATTAGTTTAGAATTTCAGATAAAAAGGTTCATTAATAAAAAAAAAAATGATCTAAGGTCTCCCCTGCAAAGTAACAGATTTGTGGATAGAGTACTTTATGTAAGCTTGTCGATATATACACGGCAGAATATCCCAGAAAATTACACACATATGATTCTGAATGACGAAAACCTGAGAACATTTTTAAATATAGAAATCTCTATTTCTGAGGTATGACCTTTGAAATCAGATTTTGTTTCCAGGAAAAAGTGCAATTCAGTTTGTCGGATATGATTGAATATTGACAAGCATTCAATATTCCGACCACATAAATAACAGAGAAATCTCAAAAATATCTTTTTAGATTAAATTAAATCTCATCCGTAAATAAAGAGCGGTAAATGAAGACGGAAAATTGTTGTTTTTGCAGTGGATGAACAAATTGGATGGGTGAAATTGTCTAACCAAATTGGAAGGTTGAAATTGTCTAAGAAGAATGTAGAGGCCGACCATAAATGGACAGGATTGTCAAAACCCAATCGTGGAATGGAACATTTATGATCAATAGATTGATATTGAAGTTCAAAAATCATGAAGTGAGGCGCGAGACGATGGCGAGGCTCTGTATGAGTATTTCCAGATTGTCTCGAGTCCAATCGAGTGTCTCAATCGATCTCGATTGTCATCCCTGGATACGAGACATAAGAGCTTGTCTCGACTTTAGTATAGAGATACGATGGAGAGTTTTTTCCAAAGAATCTCATGAGAGTATAATCCCTACCTACCTAGTTAGATTCCTAGAGAAATATGTGCACATGTACCATTAGACAGTTAACTGGACCCAATGTACGAGTAAATTTCATCTGTGAAATCGTCATATTCGTAGAATGACGACGCATGTGATTTTTCTCAAGTTTGCAGGAGAGCAGTTTGAAGTTTTATTTACATAAAGACACTTTATGTCATAGCTCGATAACTACCAAAGATTTTCCTTTGAAACTTGGGTTAGTTATTTAAAATTGATACCTTTCAAACCTCAAATATATTCACTGCAGTACAACGACGTTTTTACACATGCTGCATTGTTCTACGATCGCAAATCAGAACATTCGTTATACCGACTTCGTATAACGACGGTTAAATTAATGAGAAAAAATACACTTTTTATGTACCATTAGATGGCTTCTTTTTTTCACTTTTTAACGATCCAAAAAATTCAATATGGAATTTTTTGCACATCCGTCATTGTTCTACGATCATGACGAAATGTGCTCTCCGAAGTTGGTCATCACAGGGTACCAGAAACTTATAAAAAAGTTGATCGTCGATGCTTGACACCGGGAAAAAGTTTACCCCTTTGTGTCATTACCTGTCACTCATGTGTGAGGAAGATTGTACTGTACGATAATGGGTCTTCAGGTGATGGTTCCACAAGTAGTTTGCGGCATATTGGGCATGGGAAGACACCAGCTGCTTAATTCCTGCACCATGCTCTCTCTTCTCTATGGCGTTTCGCTTCCAAGTATTTGATATATTGCTGCAAACCATTGTCCCCCAAGTATCACTCTTAAGGTTTTGAAGGTTCGCTTTCAGACAGTCTGGAGCGTTTCTTTTTGGTCCCTATGTGAGCCTTTGACTCGGGATTGCGAGAGTAGATAATCTCCTTTGATAGTCTGATTTGTTGATAGTCATTCTGACCACGCGGCCAGCCCACTGAAGCTATCGCTGAATGATAGCTTGGATGTTCGTTAATTTGGCTTCTTCGAGCACACCCTGCTACAGATGGCACTCCACGGGTTAAGGTTAAGGTCGGCTACAAAATATTACGGGTGATACTTTACTCATTTTGATGGACAGTATTTTACTACAGCTGACGTGCGCGACAGTCATTATGACACTAAAGACGTCATCTTCTGAAATTTATGGACTGCAGAAAAATACTTTTTTTATGACTCGGTGATTGAAAGATTTTCCAGATAGTTTATTTCTGAGATGTTCATTTATATTATTAAATTTACCGCAATACAAAAAAGTACTTTAATTCTATTTTTACGAGCATTGAAAAAATAAACGTCACCATTTTAAAATTCATAAAATGTTATAAAATTCCACGTAAATTTTTATTTGTGTTTCTGTTACATAGCGACACATTTCCAGCATCGTTCGGGGTATGGATTTAGTTTTTATTTAAGATATGGATGTACAAGGTGAAGTTGTCTTTGAATTTTCTCGTTTCTATTTTATTTTATTTTATTCTGTCATCCAACAGGGAGACACAATCGCTTGGTAAGATAAAATACAAAAAAAGTAATTAAATGTCTCCCACAGCTAAAGGATAACACAAATAGGACGTAACCATAGATGAGTCAATTTGACAATGACAGATAAAACAACTTTACAGTTTCATTTAACCGATTGTTCCAAATTTAACTTTAACATAGACACAAAAGGGCTCGTGATGTATATAATATACATTACATTATCAGGGAGGGGGACGAGTTTCTAGTATCTGCCTCACCATATGACGATACTCTTCATATTTAGTGTTAAAAATATCTATTGAATTTAAAAGGTAATTATAATCTGAGCATATGCGTGGAATGGGAGAGAATTTCCTATTGTTGGTTTTTAATGTACTCGTATGACATTTTAATTCCTTAGAGTGAAATGGAAGATGAAATCTTCAGATTCTTGTAGATTCAATACCAGTTGTCATAGTTAATAGATCTTGCTGAAAATCATTCAAGTATCTCTCATCGTATACCTACAATATCATATCTCAGATATCAACTATCTTAATTTGGAATATCTGTCTGCCTGCAACTCGCTGAAATTAGGCTAGATTTACAACAACACCACTCATGATGATTGGCCGCTAATGACGCCCGGGCGCCCGAGTGTGACACGTCAATCAGCGCGTAGCTCGGGTTACACGCAAGGGTTGTTATTGATTATTATTTTTTCTAATGATTTTCATTGGTTGACGGCTAGTATAGGGATAATATCAAACTACGTGTTTTTCTTTTTAATGATGAAAGAAAAAATCCAGTATATAGATTATCAAGCATGTAAATTAAATAATAACTCCTGTATTAGGTTATCAAGAATATGAATTAAAGAAAAACTCATGTATATAGATAATCAAGGATATAAATTAAAGAAAAAGTCCTGTATATAGATTATCAAAGATACCAATTTAGCCAATTTTCTATGATAATCAAAAAGCACTTAGGGCCTTTTGCGTGATGAGAAAAAAGCATAGATTTTAGCACATACGAGTTGGTGAACAACGAAAATATCGTCATGATCGTAGAACTAGATCGTAGAAAAAATTTCATATTGACTTTTTTGGATCGTTAAAAAGTGAAAAAAAAGAAACCGTCTAATGGTATATAAAAAGTGTATTTTTTTTCATTCATTTAACCGTTATTATACAAAGTCGGTAGGTATAATGACGGTTCTGATTTGCGATCGTTGAACAATGCAGCATGTGTAAAAACGTCATCGTACTGCGCTGACAGCTATCAACTTTAAATAACTAACCCAAGTTTCAATGGAAAATCTATGACATAAAGTCTCTTTATGTAAATAAAACTTCAAACGGCTCTCCTGCAAACTTGAGAAAAATCACACGCGTCGTTGTTCTACGATTATGGCGATATCTATGTTTTTCGTTGGAATATTATTACTGACCAAACAGCTGGCCGTTAGACCGGAAACGTATACGTATATTCTAAAGAATACTATCAGAAATCGTGATATATATAATATAATCATTGTTTTTCACATACATTTATCAACAAACACGATACCTATAAGTCATTACTCATATTGTGCAACTCATTTTGTAAGATTACAAAGCATACCTATTTCTACTATAACACGTTCAAAAACAGGAGACACGGTACCGAGTATTTAATTTTTTGCCAATACAGCCGGCAGAAATTCTAATTATGGAATGCAACAACCTTCTGTAGTTTTCTGGGATATTCTGCCGAGTATATGTGACCTCTCTGCCCGTCGTTTCGGATCCCATTGCATCATCAGGGCTGTTGTGATGGACCTTGCTGGATCCGAAACGTCGGCCAGAGAGTTCACATATACACGGCAGAATATCCCAAAAAACTGCACACGGAAGATTCTGAAAGGCCGTGAAAACTTGAGAACATTTGTAACAATCTTAATTAAAAATATTGCATAATAAATGAATAACTGTTTGGCTTCGAGTATAAATAAAAGTCCATCTTTGGGGCTGACTCCTTCTTTGTGGGCAAATTCAAAAGGAAATATAAAGGATGTAACAGAACTAGTCCACAATACTTTACAGATAGATTCCTGCCTTGATTACGAGTCGAAAATGTTCAAGCAACCATGACTAATATCAATGCAATATCAAAGTCTGCATTTTTTCAATGTTTCTGCCTTTTTTTTACAAAATGTTGAAGTATCATTACAGCACCGATTACGAAAAATTCATTTGTTTCGATAAAAGTTAAAATAATAAAAACCCTGAAAAAATTCCAATTTAGAATTGGAAACTAATTGGAATTGAAAGCTTTATAATGTTACTGTAATGATAGTCAAACGTTTTGCAAAAATAAGTCAGAAATATGGAAAAACAATAGCTTGACTATTTTCGCTTCATATTCAAGAATCTACCTATAAAGTATTGTGGGCTAGTTCTATTACACCCTGTATATAATCATAGTGAAATGTGAATTTTCTGTTCAATACGAATTGTTATATTGATATCGCACACCTTGGTTCTGAATTTGTAAAGTGTATTTATTAAAAAAAAACCTTAATAACAAATAAATGCTCAATTTTTATTCAAATGGACGGTCTCTACATAAACTCGGACAAATGTCTTTTATTTTATTTTTTTTATTTTAATTTTATTTTATTTGGGAAACATACAGTGCAATTTAATTTTTTTTATATAATATCAAAAAAATATTCGTGAGTATGACCAGTAAAGTTTCTTCGAAGCTGGTAAAAAAAAACTAAATAAAAAACAATGATAAAGAATATGTGATAAATAATAAATATTTCAAGCAACCATTACCTTAGTAAATACTAAAAATGAATTTCTCACTTTTTGTACCAATAAATAGAAAATATTCTTCAACGCAATGCAAAATATAAATATATCACCATTTTCAACATAACATTTTAACATGTTTCTACTTTTTTCTACGTTTTATATGTGAAGCCAAACAGCTCTCCTATAAAATTTATTTTTTATAAATTACAGTTTACGTAGGGACTTTCGAAATGATAAAACAGTTGTAGTGGTATAATGATTCCATGGAGATTCAAAACATGAAAAATTAAATGAATATGAAATCCTCTTTATCTTTGAAGTGGTAGAAAATCCAGTAGATGAAAGTACAGATAACAGAATGTATAATAACATAACAAGGACAGCTTCTAGGAGACGTACTTCAATCAAACGGAACGTGTTGTGCAATTTGTACTAGGATATTGTCACGATATGCTAGACACTGCACATGATCGATACAATGCTCATGTTCATACAATAGAAAGAATTCAACATAAATTTTTACGCTACATAAATTTCCGTCTCCGCATCCCAATAGAAAATCTTAACTATACAAACTTATTATATTTTACCGGTTTATTGCCACTATCGGACAGGAGAGTTTTATCCGATCTGATTTTATTATATAAAATTGTAAACTCGCATTACCACAGCCCTGAAATTTTGTCCTTAATAATGTTCCATGTACCCAGTCGAACTACTCGAGTGCCGACGCCTTTTTACTGTGACAATACTAGAACAAATGCTCACTACAACTCGCTAGTACCTAGAATACACAGGTTAGGTAACAATTATACAAACATAGCGGACGTGTTTGGTTCTGGCCTGTCACAGTATAGGGGCGCGATACTGAGAGCGCTTCATTCCGCCATAATGTAAATTATATACACTTTCTTTTTTTTTGTTTTTCTCTCTGTTTATATTATTTTTGCAAATAACTGTTATATACCTACATATGTAAAAGCCTATTTAGGCGTAAATGAATGAATAAATAAATAAATAAATACTTTCCAACACTCTGGACATTTTAGAATGAACTAGAAATCGGCAGAAAATGCGACTATACTCTCAAAACTTGCGCGGGGGGGAACTCATGTTGGGTACTGACGCGTATCACATGATTAGATTTCGTTAGCCTTGAAACCCAAGCATTATATAATGGTGCAGTATTTAAAATCTTGTATAACTTGTTAATTAGTGACATACAGTATTATATGGAAAACATAAATAAACTCGCAGGACTAAATTCCTGCCTTGATTACGAGTTGAAAATGTTCAAGCTATTATGACCTAATATCAATAGTTATGGAGATATGCGACATCAAAGTTTGCATTTTTTTTCAATATTCCTGACTTATTTTTTGTTAAACGTTGGACTATTATTACAGTCACTTATATAGAAAATTCATTCCCTTCAATAAAAGTCGAATAAAATAATAAAAACCTTCGAATTCCAATTAGAAAACATTCCAGTTGGAAATTTTTCAGGGTTTTTATCATTTTATTTAACTTGTATTGAGACTAATGAATTTTTCGTAATCGATATAAGTTACTGTAATGATAGTCCAACGTTTTATAAAAAGTAAGGCAGAAATACTGAAAAAAAAAATGCAAACTTTGATGTCACGTATCTCCATAGCTTGAACATTTTCGACTTATAATCAAGGCAGGAATATAGTCCTGCAAGGTTATTAATGTTTTCCAAATAACCCTGTATATGTCTGGTTCAAAGCAGATGTAATCCAAGTAGCATTTTGTTAATGTTGAGATAATGAATAAAACGCGTTTTTGTGAATATTTTAATTGTATCTAACATATGTATTAAAAGATGTTTGATAAATGATAGATATAAACATAACTTAGGCTTAATGAACGGTGAAGTGATCCAAGTAGAATTTAATGAACTTGGATCACATTTGCAGTAAAAAAATAAAAATGTGAAAAAAACAAAACTGTCAAAAAAAGTTTGTTTTAAAAAGTACCGAATTGCACTTGGATTACTTTCGTACAAACTTAATTCACACCCAAGGAGTCCAAAAAGTGTCTTAGCTTAGTTTTGCCAAAAATGCTACTTGGATTACTTCTGTTTTGAACCAGCCATATATGTGTATATTTTTTATTGTCTGCACTACAGATTCTCATCCATAAAATAGTGTTTTCTGTAATATATTTGGCCCTATCATAAAATGTTTTTAAATTGTTCATTAACATCGTCGTAGCGCAATACTATGTTAACGACTCGCTAATAATCCCTGAATTAAATATAAAAATTAAAGTATATTTTTGTAAATTTGGAATCAAGTTAACATTCTTAAGAAGGTTTAATAACTGATATTAAATGAATTGACTTGAAGAGAGAATTGTCGATTTTAATAGCCGATTAATTGATTTTAATGATGAATGAACACCAAGAGAAAGAATGGATGGCAGTAGGAACAATGTTTAGTCTTCTCGACGCAAAGGTTAATTGGGTTTTCACCTACGAAAGGGAAAGTGATGAAGAACTATTTAATTCTAGACCAGAGCTAATTGTTAGTCAACATAACAGGCGTAGCCTAGTAGAGTGGCATAATCCACAAATTAAACAAAACAAAAAAAATGTGTAATTTATCTTATGTTTTATTGTTAAATTAGTTTATGTATCTTTATTTGTAAACAAGGATTTTTTTTAAATAAATAAATATTTGACGAATATATGATATACACACGAAGACTTATAAAGATTACGGTATATATATATTTTTTACAATCACTCTATTTTGTTTACTAATTTTTTTTATTACCACCTTTTTCTGATAAGACGAGATGGTTCGTACATTTGTATCAGGGAGATTTTAAATATTATCTAGTGTTTTAAAGAAAACAGTAATATGTTTTTTATGGTATTTACTGCGAATTCTTTAAACTCACAATCATTTAGTTATTAGCATTTCTTAACCGCTAAGGCCCAAATTCAGAGTAAATTCTTAAGTGATTTAAATGATTTTTTACTGAAAATAACGCTTTTAAAATATACCTTAATCTTTATATCATTGAGTATTGGATTTGGATTGAATTGAATTGAATTTGGACCTAAATCAGATGAATTGAAAAAATATTATAAATCTCTGAATATGATTGCTCCTTTTGTTTCTATGTTATTCAATTATGTTAAAATTATGATACAACACAAAACTAACTACTGGTTTACCGAAACTTTTAAATAATTAAATTTTTTAGTGTTTTATAAAGTTTTCGAAAAAAAAATCAAATCGTTTATACAACATTAGGTAACTACTGCCAGTACATAATCACTTTGAATTTATCATTCATACGTATTTTTGGATGACATAGTGGAGAAATGAACGAATTAGAAGTGAAAAAAATAACTAACCAATAAAAACGAAGTATAATAAAATACTCCATTTCTTATTGAATCAGGTTTCGTACGTACTATACGCGTCAGGGTCATCATTACTAATTTGTATTGATTCCAATTTGAAAAAGCCATTAAAATTTCGAAAAATCCAAAATTATGGTATAATTATTATTTTTTTATACGAAAATTTGTTAGATCATTTTCATCGTCGCCACGAGTCTACCTGCAAAGTGTAAGCTCGATTGAATCACGGGAAAAGGGTTAAAAATCGATTCAAAGTTTTTCCGGCAGACAAAAAACCGCAGACGCTACGAGTTAAAAGAAAGGGAGTAATAATGTTGCTGTAGCGTAGTAGGTAGAGTAGAGAAAGGATCACTTAGACGGTTCGGACATGTGGAACGTATGAGGAGAGGATGATAAAGAATATGTGTATACGCGACTTTTGTTTCGTATAGTTTTGAAGGCAGCAGGGAGAGAGGGCATCCGCGAAAAACATGGCGTAATCAGATAAACTAATATTTGAGAATGGTCTGATGAAAGCATTAACATCCGAAGAGCATGCTTAAAAATAGGTATAAAAGTGGTGTGCCAGGACGGGAGTGTGTGGCGTTCTACCCTCTCTGCCAATCTCTGCGGAGCAACGACTTGATGGTAGGTTAGTCACGTAACTTGCAGTATCGTAATATTATATAACATTTTAAGAAAGCAAAATCCATTATTTTTAACATTAATGAAAAATTACATGGCTACTTTTAAATAGAAGAAAATTAATGGATAGCGATACGTGGGAATATCTGTTATATTCTTATTTTGTATAGTTGTGACTTATCTATAATATGTTTGAGTTATAAATGGATTTATTAAAGTAGTTAAAACAATTGCATGTTACAATTATCTTAAATTTATAAAATTTATCAAATATTACATATAAGCACGTAATACAAATTCACAAACAAACTAAGCTAAACGCCGTTGCAATGAAAATAGGCATAACTACTACACCAATACATACTATCACTAGCTACTAACTAAATTTAGCGCGTATATAGTTTTTTCAAATAACTAAAATATATACTCACGTTTCTCAGCTTCGAAAAACACACTTAAGACACCATACATAATATATTTACTACATTTAAAAAAAGCGTGTTAAAATTAACAGTCTAAGAACACGGGTTTCACGCGCAAAACTATAAAAAAAGCGTGAAATTAGTAAAAAATAAAACAATAAAAAATTGTTCTTCGTAAATAATTTCACGGTACAAACGCTCTCACGTCTCAGCACAGGGTTTAAGGAGTACTAAATTTTTTTTTAATGAGTTTTAAATTTATTTTTGAATGTTTCCACAAGTGGATCGAGTTTGGGAACCGCTGTGGAGCGCGCGGGCCGACGAGCGAGCAACAAGTGTGGCGGCGGCGGCCGGAGCGGCTATATAGCCGGGCGCCCGCAGCGTCGCGGCGCCGCGCCGGATGTGTGCGCGATGGCGTCGGTCAGCTTTTCCCGGTAACCCTTTCGCCGAGGCTAACATTAAACTTTAAATTTTTTTGAAATAATAAATATTTTATAAAATCTTAAAACAATCTAATTAGTATGTGTCACGCCGGCCGCACACTGGATGCGTTTTCGTACGAAATTGAGTAGTACGTATACGTACGAATACGCAAGTACATTCCTGACCTTCGAAGTAGTATTGAACATCGCACACTACACGATTTAGTAGTGCGTGTACGCACGTATAGATGCGACGTCCGACACGATCCGGATTTGTTCGGAAATTTTTGCGATTTCGTAAGATGGATATTGAAAAATTTGTCAATCTGACAATCACGAATCACTTTGGTTCCACAAATGTTTGTGGGACCAAAGTGATGCAACTGCGTGACCATCAGCGCAGATAGTGGCGGAGAATCTCTAAAAAACTAAAAAATACCTGTAAGTTAAAATTTTGGTTTAATGAAGGTGAGGTATAATTATGTACTTCGAACAAAAAAACTTTTAAATATTTCTCCGATGTTATGAGCTCTGGTTGCATTTCGATTCTCCCCACCATTTGTGAATCTATTATTTTTCACAAACAACTGACACTCGACCTATTGAGAAAATTAGAGTAATACAAATTTTATAATTGATAAAGTTTCTAATATAAAATAATAGCTTTAAATGTTGTTTTATAATGTGGTTTCCCAAATATTTTAGTTATTTTTTAAATAAAAGCTTTTTTGCGTTGCTCTGAAAAGAGAAACAACATTTAAAGCTTTTATTTCATATAAGAAACTTTATAAATTATGAAATATGTATTATTTATTCACCGGTATATTCTAATTTTCTCAATAGGTCGACTGTCAATTGTTTGTGAAAAATTTTCAACAAATTAAAACGTTCCATTTTAACAATTCAAATTAAACGAAGATCAATAGGTACCTACTGATTTTCATTTACATAGATAGTCGTGAAATTTGTCACTATTTAAGTCTGCCATAGTATGATGAAATTTACCAAATTCATCCCTTCTATTATATTATATTTCGTTCACCCATTTGGTTCTACGATACCGACGACGCCGTAGCAGCCTACGAGTAACAAGAGAGTTTTCCAGAAGATACAGATTATTCATTTGGCACAAACGTTATTGGAGAAATGCGAAAAGTAACTGATCGTGACCAACGCAAGACGCAATCAATGTGCGCGCTCAATACGTACGAAAATAATCGTACGAATACGTACGTAATGATTCGTATCCAAAGTGCGACCGGCCTTATATGATATGTGGGATATAAAAGCAAGAGCAGCAATATCTAAAAAAATAAATAAAATGTTTTGAATGCATTTATTGAAAATTAGTAATGTAAAATGTACTTAATTATATATTTTATGTATCTATCCCACCCAAAAGCATGTTTCCTATAAATTTATAGACGATATTTCCTATAAAATCTTGAATTCAGTACATTCTAAAGTATTAATCCTCGGTGACTGCATTCAAAATTTTTTAAATTTATATGGATACCGCTGCCTTTGCTTTTATACCCAACATATAATATATTTACTCCCTTTCTTTTAACTCGTAGCGTCTGCTTGCTTGTCTGACGAAAAAACTTTGGACCGATTTTTAACCCTTTTCCCGTAAGCGAATCGAGCTAAAACTTTGCAGGTAGACTCGTAGCGACGATAAAAATGATCAAACAAATTTTCGTTAAAAAAATAATAATTAAAGTATTATTTTGGATTTTTTGAAACTTTTTTTTAATTTGTAGCGTCGCCCGACTCGAGCTCAACGCGTAGAGTAACAGCTAAACCTGTTTTAACTAGGAAATGAGAAAGGGAGTATAATAAAAACTTGGTTTTTATGGGAAAGTTTTTTTGGTTAATATCTACTTCTTATCCTTTTTCTTTTTCGTTTAGTAGATCTTTTGATCTGTGATACAGAAAACTACGCCTCCTGAGATCGACATCCAGCTAGTCCTCTATCTTTTCGGTGTCTTCTCGGAGGGCGTCGTCCAGAGGGAATTTCATTCGCTGCTGTATGCACGAGTCTGTTACTGTCCATTCTGGCTATGTGATCCCGCCAGAATCTTCTTCTGGATCTACTCCATCGTGCTATGTCCTCTATTTTGCAAGTTTTCCTTATGTCTTCATTTAGGACACGGTCACGTAGAGTTTTTCCAGTAATGGATCTCAGCACCTTCATTTCAGATTTTCTGGGGAGTCCTTTGGTGCGGACAGTGTCAGCCCGCGTCTCTACAGCGTATGTCATAATATGTCGCACGCATGTCTTGTATATTTTGACCTTGCTTTCAATATGCATATTTTCGTTTTTCCAGGCCAAAGTCTTAAGTCACCCTGTTACAGTGGATGCTCTGTTAACTTGCTCTCGAACTTCGGTATACAGATCGCTATGGCTACAGATTTCTACACCTAAATATCTGAAGCTAGTGACTTGTTCAACACTCAGCTGACATCTTGTTGGTTGTTTTGATATTGCCAAACTTTTAGTTTTGCTGATTTCTATTGACATATTAAGCCATTGTGATTCAGATATTGTTAAATAGTAAATTATGTGTTTTTGATGATGATGATTATTCTTCTTTGGTGAATGTGAAGTGAATAGAACATTGAATAGTCACTTCTAAAGGTACTGATACACGTGCTTGTTTTTGAGCATGCTCATTAGCATGATCAAGACCAGCATGCTCTAATAACTGTACAAACTTGCTCATTATTATATTAAGCATGGTCATAAATGAGCATGCTCAAAGCTAATAATAAAACACAAATGCTTATTATTGGCATGCTCTTGCCATAGAATAGAGACGCTCTTGTTCAAAATGGAAACTTTGCAAACTGAAATGGGAAATTCAAGTGAACCAATAAATCAAAATAGTTCCTGAGTTCCAATTTTTAATGTTTAACGCCTTTTAATAAAGTTTCTTGCTTTATTATTTTTATAAGGCGGTGACCGAGTATTCCACAGACATTCGTGATTTCCATAATATGTCACGAAAAGTATTGTTTTGTCATCTCCCCAACGCGCCATATTTGTTTTACCTGTCGTGGACTGAGAAGATCGCAAATGCAAATCGATACTAGCTACAAATGGCGAATGACATTAGCATTAGTGATGGGTCCGCTCTGTACTAACTACTGTAATGTAGTACATTACTTTGAAGTGCAAACTTCACACATTTTGAAGTACAGTGCATACTACAAACTACACACAATTCAAAGTTATTTTAAAGTACATACTTCAAATAGTACATTTTATTTGAAAGTGCACACTATAGATGCATACTTCAAATTTTAAATTGAAGTGTGGTGTTTTTTATATGTGAAATTTTCGGGAAGTTGATGTAGATAAATGAAACAATTTCTGGAAATCGAAACATGGAATAGAAAAATTTTGGCACTGAATGACAAAATGTATGGAATTTTGGGATTGAAGAAATCTCTGGAAACTGAAATAACCCCCCACGATTTAAAATTTTGGGACTGAATTGGTCAGAAAGCGAAACCCCACCCCCTATGGTTAAGAAAATTTTGGGACCGAATGAAGAAATCTCTGGTAACTAAACAAAATAATGAAATACATGATAAAATCTTGGATTAAAAACACGGGAAAACACAAAAGTGGTTCTTTCACCCAAATAAATTAATGTCGTTAAAAATTCTCTAACTTTAAATAATGTATTTGTATTTTTTCATTATTATTTTATATACTTTTATTTTTTATATAAACCTAGCTCATATAAGAAAATAATTATCACTATGTATTTTTTTTTATTTAATTTTTTTTTACCGAATTTACTCAGTTTAAAGTTAATTTTTTTTTCTTCAAAAAATAGAGATGCGACCACGGAATACATGACACATCAATAGTCTTACTATTTTAAAACCAAGCTAAACGCTTGTGCTATCAAAATAGGACTAATTTGCTAGTCTGGAGTGAAGTTCGAACCCGCGACCTTTGGATCACGAGGCGCGTGTCATAACCACAAGACCGACAAGCTACTCTTCGTTTTATTATATGCCTATACCTGTATATCGATTCGTTTAATTATATTTATAATGAATAACCACAAATTAATAGCAAAATATAATAGTATGAGATAATTATTTATCATTTTGTGTACTAGATACGTGTAACTACCTAAATTGAACCACTAATTAGTAAACAATGCTTATCTCAACATAGACTATTCTAGACAGTCAGGCCTAGTCGAATTCAAATTATATATAACCTCTGAATTGAAACAAATCATTCATTCGACATGATCAAACCACGCCTTTTTAATCATATCTATTATAATAAGATAAGCTTTACATTGTTTTCTAATTAGTTCGTTGTTTTAAGCCATGTATTCACTAGGGGACAAATTGTCCCTCAACAGCACGCGCGGCATAGAGTCTACGTGACGGTGCAACGTCGTGCACTGATCCGCGACGTCGCGCACAACATAGCGCGGCATTTCTACGTGCCGTGGCAACGTTGCCATGCGCACGGTACCCGAGCGAGCTCACTGCAACATTATGCAGTACCACGTGGTATGTTTATAAGTGAATACGCATGCGCTGTATCTGTCAAGATGACATATGGGGAAACGAAATTGTTCTTGAACTCATCGAGCTGTATCGATCGAAGATCGCATAGAATGTTGGCCCTTCTTTCCCTTTGCAGTAAATAATTTCGCATTCTCCTCTTTCGTTTCTCCTCTTACGTTTCGATAAAACTTAGAAAATACATAAGATACGAAAACTGTTCATTTCCGCGATTCCGTGTGGAAAAAACAATAATAATTTATTTGCAAAAAGGACTTGTTTTAATATATTCCATTTACTGCAGTAGTAGTAAAACCTCGTTAATTTGAAATTGCGACCCCAAAAAAAACATTTCGAATTGCGCGGAACCCCGTTTTCGCCAAATGAGATACCGCAGCTGTCATCATAACATCATCGGGTAACATTTCCGCGACAAGATATGCGAGTCCCGGTGTGTACACGTCAAATGACCGCGTCATTGTCCCCGAAACATGAGCGTAGATGTTGATGCGACATGCCGAGCGGAATGTTTCGCGATTGTCCCCTAGTGAATACATGGCATAATACTCATCATGTCATAATTATTATTGAGTATCTTATTTTTTGTAGGTACATTTATCGCATATGCGTCAAAATTGCGTGGACTCGTCCAGTTTCAGTTTTTCAGTTTCAGGTTCGACTCCTATTCGTCATCTTGCAGAAAAATGCCGATCAAATGCTGGAATTTCGTCAGGTGACTTTGTACGCCTTCAGCAAGCAAAAGTTATGACAAATAAACAGAATTCCTTTGTTGTATACGTTTTGTTATTGACCGGATATTAAAAAGGTGAAATATTTACAATAGGTATTTCGCCCAGACATTTTTCTTGACTTGTCACACTGTTAGTACGTCAAAGTATTTAACCTTTCCTCTCCGATGTTGTTAACTGAGTTAACATTGCCTTTAATTGTGTGAATATCTCTGTAAACACATTTTAGGATTCCTCCGTAATATGTATATGTACCTACTCAATAAAACAAAAAGATTAAATATTAGGATGGTGCTTTTTGATTGAGGCTTTTTTGAAATGAGGCTTGTTTTCGCGACATTTTTTCTTTTATAATTTTAATTTTTCATAATTTTTTTTGGAAAATAATCTCCTCTTTTCAGATAGTGATAATGCATATCGAAAATCGTCTCCATATTCGCCATAATATGCTATGAGAAAGGTTGAAAGTCAGCACATTCATTTCGCGATCTCAACAAACTTTTTGGCAATGGAATCAGCAAACGTCAAGAGAAGAGGGACCCATACAGAGCAATAGCTCCCATATCGGCCCTACAGTTTCGCCACCCACGTTAAGCATTTTTTTAATACTAAAGTGGCCGTACTCACCGCGTCGCTCACACTCATGGAATGCAAGTGGGATGGGGAGACGTCCACAAGCCTGTCCTGCCTCCAAAGCGCAGGGACAAATAATAATTGGAACATATTTATTATCCATTAAGTGTGAACTAAGAACAAATCTTTCATTCAGCAAAAGCCAAGTTGAAAAATGGTTCAAAAAGTTTTGATCGGCGAAACAAACCTAGCAGTTAAAGAAGGAAGAGTTCGACCATCAAATTTCGACGACCAGGCACTTTTGGCAGCCGTGGAAGAGGTAAAACTTGACAAAGAGAATATTGGCCAAAGACTTCAATGCGGGCCATTCGACCATCATCTCAAAAAGCTCAGAAAAGTATGGAAATTGGTTGGATGGATCGCGACTTCTCGTCAAAAACAAAAACTTTAAGCGCCGTGTCGTCAAATCTATCCAATAAGGGCTGGGAACTGCTTCCTCATCCGCCATATTCTCCCATCGAATTACCTCGCGAACAAAGCTTACAACGATTTGGATGAGTTGGTAGCCGACTTCAATGGGTGGATAATCTCTAAGACCAGCAACTTCTTCACTCGTGGGATTGACCGGTTAGCAAGCAAACGGGAAGCAGTAATTGAAGTAGATGGTGAATACGCACCAGAATAATCATTTAATGTCAAATGTCGCAGTTGTTACATGAGGCTTATATATTTTTTTGATAAGAGTATAAAGCAAAATGTTTTCCTCAATAATTGACAAATCTAGTCACTTATACAGGGTTATTTGGAAAACATTAATAACATCGCAGGACTATATTCCTGCCTTGATTATGAGTCGAAAATGTTGAAGGTATTATGACCTAAAATTAATTAATAGAGATAGAGAGAACTATTCATATTAGTTAAGGAGATATGCGACATCAAAGTTTGCACTTTTTTTTCAATATTTCTTATTTATTTTTTGTAAAACGTTGGACTATCATTACAGTAACTTATATCGAATACGAAAAATTCATTCCCTTTAATACAAGTCAAGTAAAAAATAAAAACCTTCGAATTCCAATTGGAATTTTTCAGGGTTTTTATCATTTTATTTAACTTGTATTGAAACGAATGAATTTTTCGTAATCGATATGTGTTATTGTAATGATAAGTCAGAAATATTGAAAAAAAATTGGAAACTTTGATGTCGCATATCTCAATAACTATAGATATTAGGTCATGATAGCTTGAACATTTTCGACTTATAAGTAAGGCAGGAATGTAGTCCTGCGAGGTTATTAATGTTTTCCAAATAACCCTGTATATGTAAGAACCAGTATTTTAATGATTAATAAAAGTAAAAAAATGTAAAATATTCATATTTATAAAAGTTAATAATCGAAAAAGTCTATATGTACCATGTACACTGAGCACCGGATCGTGCGTTTCAATTTTAACAACGTATGGGAAAGGTTAAGTGAAGCATTTTCCTCACGGACCACGCGTTGTAAAAACTACGTTGTCATTATACTGCCATATAAGGTGTTAAAATAATAATAAAGTTTTCATAGAAAGCAATCAATTTGAGGTTTGACATATTAGATTGAAAAACAGAACCATGAGTTTTATTAAATACTAGCTGTAATCCGTCAAAAACGACAGTACTTTTACATGTCGGTTCCTAAGGAATAAGTTTTAATTTATTTATATAAAAAAGAAAAAATAAAATTATTATAAAGAAAAAAAAAAGAAAAAATGCAAAAAAAAAATGAAAAATATGAAAGTTAAAAAAAATAAAGATTAATCAAATTAAAAAAAAACGTAAATTTTTTTTCCGAAAAAACTTAAAAACATTATTGTATGTTTTTTCGAATTTTTTAAAATTTAAAAATTTTTTTTTTGAATTTTTTTTTAGAACAATTTTTTTAGATTCTATTTTTTCATAGAAAATATATCAGATGGTGGGGAGGAGGTAAAGGGAGGGGGGGTTAATGTCGTCTTTATTATTTGCAGGTTCCTAAAGAATAAAAAACTAATTTACCATCAGGCCGTTTCCCCGCAGGGGTAGGCAGAGAGGATTGAACGCCACACTCTTCTATCCTGGCACACGACTTTTGCTTCGGCCACATTCATACGTCTTCTCTTTTAACAGGGCCATCCTCAAATACTTGTAGTATCTGATTGTGCCAGGTCTTTCGCGGACGACCTCTATTTCTATTGCCTTCAACACTCGCCTCATATATTTTCTTAACTATTCTTTCCTTGTTCATACGTTCCATATGACCAAACCATCTCAGCACTCCTTTCTTTATTCTATCTACCACACTGCAGCCAGCATTGCATTCGCTTCTAATTTCATCTATCGACTCACTCTATCGACCAAAGATTTTGCACACAATCGTCTTAGTGACAGCATTTCCACCGCATTCAGTCTACTTTCATTCCTCTTTGACCAATTCCAGGCTACTAATAATGCAAGAATACTTATAAAAAAAATTAGATCAGATCGGTCAAAAGGTACAAATTTGCATGGAAAATATATCAGGAGGAGAGGGAGGGGTAAAGGGAGAGGGGAAAAAATCGTTTTTATTATTCGTCGGGTTCTCAAGAATAAGTGTACAAAATTTGAGTCAGATCGGTTAAACGGTACAGATTTGCATGGAATATATATCGCCTATGTTACCCGCCGGGTCCAAAAGTATAGGTATGCAAACCAGAGGATTCTGAGTGAAACATAAGAACATTCTCAAGTAGGTATTCTTTGCATAAATTTTTTGTTTGTCCAACTTGTTTGTCCAATTTATGCTTTGCATAAATTTGGGTCAGATTGGACAAACGGTGTAGATTTGTATAGAGAACAGACAGACAGACAGACATTGAGTTTTATAGGGACAGATGTTCGTGATTCCTCAAAAATTTTCCGAAAATTTCCTAAACATTTTCTTAAAAATTTTCGCAAATTTACCTAAAAATTTCGTAGAAAATTTCATAAAAATTTCCCAAAAAAATATTAAAATTTCCTAAAAATTTCTTTAAAAATTTCCTAAAAAGTACCTAAAAGTTCGTTAAGTTTCCCTGAAAATTTCTTAAAAATTTTCTGAAAAATTCTTATAAATTTTCTAAAAATTTCTTGAAAATTTCATAAGAAAATCCTAATAAATATTAAAAATTTCTTAAAAATTCAGGAATATTTCCTAAAAATTTCTTTAAAAAAAGCTTAAAAAATTTATTAAAAATTTCCAGAAAATTTCCTAATAATTTTCTTAACATATTTCTGAAAATTCCCTTAAAATATCTTATAATTTTTCTCAAAATATTCCTTAAAATTTGAATTATGGAAACACATTAATAATAATATCACATTTCAGTCCACTTTACCAAGCCTAAAGCTTTTTGCGGAAAAAACCCCTCCCCACCGCGCGCCTCCTGACCTACCCGATTAGATTGATAATTTTTTTATTAAAGTTAGTTAGTATCTATCTATACATGATGATGAGAGGGACTACTCCTCTCGAAACTATAGTAGTAATTTAATAACTCATATTGTGTGCGTGTTATACAAAGTAAAATAAAACATATTTTAAAATACCGAAGATACTTACTATCCGTGATTAATTTAATAAAGATGAAAATAATTACGCGAATCTAAATACGAATAAAGTTAGGTAGTTGTTTGGAAGAACGCTCGGCGAGTTTGTATTCGGGTCACAAAATTCCACCAAAGAACCACTCTACTTACGTTGCTAGCGCGTGAGTGATATCAGCGAAAATAAATTAAGAGAGTATCTACGTGTGAAGTTGAATAAAATATTCGAAAAGGTGATCAATGCAAGAAAAACAGCCTAATAAAAAGAGTTCTCCGAACGAGTGATTAGAGACAATTAGTACGAAGTAAGAAATTGTATAATAAATGTATGAAATATTCTAGAAATATTTAGTTATCGTAAATTTAAGAGCAGTGCTCTAGTAAAGTTTGAGTCGGGTGAGTTTTGGTTATATTAATAAAAACTTTGGATTTTTTAGTGTTTCATTTGTCTCCCCCAGTCACGTCCCGTCACAATATTCTTTACCCTTTTTTTATTTTTATTTTATTTTATTTTATTTATTAGAGACACTGACAGGATAATAGGTACATTAATTATACTTTGATAATAAACATTATAGTGAAAACTATGCCCATTATCCCATTTACAAGTGTCTTCGGCACGCTCTAGAAACATACATACTTAAGGCATATACTACATTCATGTTACATATTCTTCTTCTTCTTCTTCCTCAGCCTCATAAAGGCCTCCTCAATACCCATCCATCCTTCCTTGTTATTTGCTAGTTGTAGTCATTTCTTCCCTCCATAATGTTACACATTAGGATTTATTTATCACAATCAATTTAGCCAATCAAGAAGATTAATTAATATACTTAAATATTTACAAAAAAAAATCTGAGAACTTTTCTTGTAGAGATTAGATAAAGCTGTCTGAAAATAGCGCTCCTCAAACTCACAAATTGTATATTATTTATTTGCATTAATTACGTTCACACAAATTATAAGATGGTAATTAACTTAATAAAATTTTAAAAACAATGTTTCATGTAATTTGTTTTTAATGCCCGTATCATAGAACTATGATCTAAAATTGCCACATGACAAAAATAATTAATTACGCAATACCAAAGTTTTAATTCAAACAATTTAATATCAAACAAATATCAAAATATATTTACATCAATGAAAATGGCAAAACAACTAACTAACTAACTAAAAAATGAAATAATAAGCAAACGTCGCATTTTATGCAAAGCAAATAAATAGTGTAAATGTTATTAGAAAGTAGTGTTTCTTTTCGCAAATTACTCATAAATTTCCTGTGAAGGGTCATGCGTTTCTCACATGCGTTCGTGATTTTGCGATTATTGAAAAAGCGAAAAAGTGTGCAAAGCCACTGATTCAGGTCGCGTAGTTTATTGACGTTCCCTTAGGCCAAAAAGAGAAGAAAAGTCTTTGTGAAAGAAGAGAAAGACTAATAATTATTGCAAAATTAGAAATAGACCCCGGTGTTCTAGGAACTAATGTGTATTTGATTACTGTTAAACTTTTTTTGCGATGTTGTTGTGAATTTTTTGACTTTAATCTTTAATTAAATAATGTATCTGTAAGGTAATCTGAAATTTCTGCAGAAAAATCATGGTAATTACACAGTTTCCTGCGTGACGCAAGTGCCTTTCATCATTGATTGGAGATAGAGCTTGATTGTGTAATCTAATGACGTTAATTAAATTATCTTGGTCCAAAACATTGATGTTATCAGTGCAGCTTTTACTTACCAGGTAAACAAAATGTGTTGTGATTTGTAATCTCTTACTGCCAATCGTTTTGAGACATTTAATTTAATCTTACCAGGATACTGAGATTGTTATAATACAATGACGCACTGAAAAATAGACGGCACATGTGCTCCATGATAGATTGCTCCATTTATCGTGCAATTTGTGAGAATATACGAATATGGAATATATAAGATTGTGTCTGATGCTGTTAATAGTGCCTATAGGAATCATAATAAATCGACAGCTGGAAAAAAAATTCTCAGATCTATGTTTGACGTTATATCCTTTAACAAATTAGTTGAGCTAACCATCAAAAGATATTAGTAGTAGTATGTAGGGCTTTCGAATACCGGTATTAATACCAAATGTTTTTCCCTCAATACCGGGATCCCGGAATACCGGTATTGAAAAATAAAATACGAATTTTTTCAGATTTTTCATTCTTTTTGGAAGTAGGTATTTCTGTAGAAGGTATTTTCTCGAGTAAATAAAACAAATGAGGTTTTCATAATTTATTTATATAACAATAATATTACTTGTCAGTCAGATCAGTATTTTTTAAAGATAATTCGTGTTATACAAATTATGAACAAAATTCCGGCAACAATAAGCTTATAACTAATCATATTTTTAAGAAATATTAAAAAAGTAGCCTAAAATATTTCTTTTAAGTAATAATCATCTCGACAGTAAACGGTTTTTAACGTCGAAGAAAGACAATAATTGAGAAAATAAAAACTTTTATATAATCAACATAAATCTAGCCAAAAAAAAGTTAAATAGCCGATATCGGACAATTCAATAGAGGTATTGAAAAAGCCTAAAAAATGTCCGGAATCCCGGTATTGGCTCATATCGAGATCCCGGTATTGAAAACCCTAGTAGTATGTCGAAACCCAAATATTAAATATTTTAAGAACTGTAAAAATTTTGTCGTTAAAAATAACAAAGCATAATATATTCATTATTTTCTGATGTTTGTAATATATGCTTAGTTATTTTCTTCTCCTTGTATTTCTCTGCTTTTGTTTATATTTTGTTATTTAATTGTGATTTTATTTTTATATATAACGAGAAAAGACCTGATTACATGGTGAATAAAAAATATTCAATGAACATCTTCAAAATAAATAACACATTTCAAAGTTGCATTCTGACCCGCGTCGAAGAACGAGGCTTCCCAGTTCCACGCCGCCACGGGCCGCAGTCAAAAAACTAACGAAGCAGATTCGGATTTATGAACTCCAACTTATGGAGTCAGCTTCAGCTACGAGTCTTCGGTGTTTGGTGTATGTATGAACGATGTCATATCACACAGTTTATAATTATAACCTCAAAAGATACAAAAAAATTGTTGACCTTACATCTACATGCTACCCTATTTATGTAAATAGTTTAGTCTGTTATTGCGCCTTTATACATTGATTGCACAATTAGTGTTGTTACCGGCTTGTTGATACAATGATATTTATGATGTAAACACAATTGTATTTACGACAGTATGGAAGTTTACTCAATCGTCATCCACTTTCATTATAAGATGTGACAATTGTTTATAATAAATTATGAATCTGTAGCAACCATTCTATTGTCTTAGCAATTCCGTCGTTATTAACAATGCTGCTTTATCGAACAAACATTCAAGTCTTTACTTCCTCTCTTTTAACTCGTGGCGTCTGCTTGCTTGTTTTCTTGACGAAAAAATTTTGGATCGATTTTTAACCCTTTTCCCGTGATCCAATCGAGCTGAAACTTTGCAAGCAGACTCGTGGCGACGATCAAGAAGATCTATCAAATTTTCTTAAAAAAAATAAATTATAGTATAATTTTGGATTTTTAGAAAATTTAATTGATTTTTAAAAATTGGAAACCATACAAATGTTTGATTACTACCAACAGTGGCCTGACGACGTCACGGAATATTTAAAATTTGAATTAATCCGTCGGTATATGTAATAGGTACTTCACTACGAATTTCGAAAATTTATGACAATTGGTTCACAGATGACAGCAAAATTCACAAATATATCAAAATCTTGATTAAATTGACTGACAAATGTGTTTAGAATTTAATCTTCAAAGCATGAAGTGTCTTATCAAAGCTCAAAACATCTGACATTTTAGAAATATATTAAATTCCTATAAGTTTAGTGATATGTTATGCGTTTTAATACGTCTTTAATTGTTGTTATATTTTACAAAGAAAGGGAGTATAATAAAAACTTGGTTTTTATGGGTTAGTTTTTTTTTCTTTTTCATAACAGCCTCATCGTATTAGGAAAAAAACGATCGCAGACACTGCGTCACCATCTCTTGATATCGCAGTTGTGGTCCAGTTCGCTTGGCCATCTTCTCATTAACTGTAAGTAATCCTTTAACTCTAATCGTAACCTGTTTGCTTATTTTTTAATTTTATTTATTTCTTAAGGGGGGGGTAAGGTTTTTAAATTTTTTTTTGCATTTTATTTTTAATAATTTAAATGAATGTATAACATCGCAAGAATATTGTGTCAAAATTTCAAGTCAATCGGAGCAAAATTGACGAAATTATGAACATTTGAGCGATACTCAGACTGATTTTCTATACCTGCTCGGGCAGCTAAGAAACGCGCTCACCTGAGGAGTACCGGACGTGCTATTGTATTGGAAGAGTTTTGCGTAGACAAGGACAAAAAGATGCTGATGATGAAAGCTCTTTGCTGTGTGAACATGTCATCGACGATTATGTGTAAGTATAAAATAAGTGTTGAGTTTTATTTTGAATTTTACAGTGTGCAAAACTTTAAAGCGTTTTCCCCACATCTCACGTTTTCAAAGTCGTTGTCCATCAAACTTCAAAACTACTGCACGATCCCTTTTGAAATTTTTGACACTATTTCTGTCCCTACTTTACCGAGGTAACGCTGGAGACTTTTTTTCAATTTGTTATTATTTATATTTTTAATACAAATTAAGTCGATATTTTTCGCAAAAAATC
>JADDOH010016166.1:0-47589 GCA_016648135.1 Agrypnia vestita | reverse complement strand
GCCGAGATGAATTTTCTAAGGAAGGTAACGGGAATTACACTGTGGACAGAATGAGAAGTGCCGACATAAAGTAAAAATTCAGCATGAAACCTCTACTCCTACATATACATAGAGAAATCACAAATGAGGTGGCATGGACATGTGCTTAGAATGCTAGGGATACGAGTACCAAGAGATATCCTCTAGGTTAACACATACCGAAGCAGCACAAGATAGTGTAATTTGAAAACACCTTGTGTAATCTTTGTACCTCCGACCCTTCTAGAACAAGGGATTGTAGTGATGTGATTCTCGATATTTCTATGGAGTCATATCAGTCTTCAGGAGTATGTACTCTCGCTCCGAGGATCAAAGTTTTACGTTGGTATATAGATCTCTCTATAAGTTCCCCTTTGAGCACTGCGATCAACATTACTCATCACCGGAAGGAATGGAGATGTAGAGTGCAATTAACTTCCAGACTTCCTAGAGAACCACGAGGCTAAGAAGAGCAAAAACATATTTTTTACTACAGTTGATAGAATATTGGCAGAACTGGTGAAGATGGTGATGGTCACTAATTTGTAGTGTAAGGAAGAAATCTGGCTCTGCCCACGGAATATTATGGTGTTCATACACGTATCGCTATGTATGTAGGTGAACTTTTACGTGTGCAGAAAGGCACAAGGTAGTAAGGTTAGATACTGACTAATATATTAATCTATCTCGGATGACTCGAGTATTTACAGAATGCGATTACAATATAAATGTTACAAGTTAATTGACCTTATAAAGTGAAAAAGTATGCCGATTATCGAACAGTCAAAGAAGGAATGAAAGAGTAAGATATCGGTGCGTAGTACAGCCTATTGGTAAGGCCTCCGATTGGTCGCGTAACGCTTCGACTTCACAAGGAAACACACTGAAAGTTTGAAATGCCCAGTTCAGACAAGTTCTCCGGGTACCTCCTCGGTATCATAACACCCTCCATTATCAAGTGCTGAAACTTACCAAGACGTATGAAAAGAACCGGGTACTGAAAGAAAAGGAGTATGAAGCGCCCGAAAAACACCTGGCATGCTCATTCAAACCACATATTGGAGGAAATTCTTGTAAGAAGATTGAGTATCAGTAATACTGCTTTACATAATATATGAACGAGGCGAGTGGTAGCACAAAAGTTTCTTCTTTCTACGCTCTCTGCCCCACGAGAAACCCTGAGCTCTCTCCTAAAACCTACGGTTAGCTAGTTCATATTTATAAACATTTGAAACGAATACGTACACCTTTTAAGAGAAAAGCAGATATCAAATAATCAATAATATTAGAAAATATTAATTAAATGTTTATAAAAAAAACATGAACTATCACATTTTTTTCAGAATAAAGCAAAAAAAACAAATTTGTGTGTGTTATTAATAACAACCTTGTTATCCTGAAAAAGAATAAAAGTTATGTAAAATTAAAATATAATGTTATGCGTAAAATTCACGTTTAATCGCAAATTTACATTTATTAATGATATACCTACATATAGGTGCAAGTTTTAAATTATGAGAGAAGTCGAGATCTTATCCCTCGTAAAAATGCCTCCAAAACGAATATTCTAAAGTAAAAATCGATGTGACATATTCGTAAAAGTCAGATTAAAAAAAAATGGAAGATGATTAGTAGAATTTGAGTAAGACTTAAAATATAATGCATATATAATATAATACAAATAATTTGAAATAAAACAATACTACAGTAGAAAGTAAAAATCAAAACGACTTTACGTTTACTTTTAAAATTATTTTAGGTTATATCAGTTGTCGTAAATATAAAAATATTTTTTTTTTAATAATTTTCTATACATCAGGAATATAATTTACTAAATATCAAGAGCTAATATTTTTTCTGGATGGCAATTGTATGTAGTTATGCAGAAAGCATTAAACCCAAAAAACACGTAACTAAATGGAGAAAATGGAGTCTAAAAATGGGAACCTACAAAAACCGCCATATTTAATTAATTATTGCATATTTTTTGTATAGGGCTCATTGAAAAAACGTTATTGTTATGTTTTTATAAGAAAAAAACTTTATTTACGAGGATTTTGCTAAACGGAGGTAATAAAGTTAAAAACATACTAAAATTACACGCTGAACTCACCTTAAGAAGTATAAATTCTAAAACAAATTATACGCAGAGATGGTTTGATGTATCATAAAAATGTTTTTAACAGGTGTACTTGTTGAAAACATTTTTTCTACAAATTTAATCTAAACGTATTTAATATCAATCAGTACTCGAGTCTCATATATGCAAAAAATATATAATTATTTTTAATATTGAATAATAATTCAATTAAATATTTGGCTGCTACCGGATTCGAACCACGGATTTCTTCATAGTCGGATAACACACCTGCCCTGGATAGGAGGAGTTCCGTGGATTGAATCCCGTTAGCAGCCAAATATGTATTCGTCGATTTGATTTTGTTTGTCTTTCTAATTGATTAGTTAGTACAAATTTGAAATAAAATATTTAGTTTTAAAAAAATGTTTCACCACGAAGCGACTGCCAAATTATTATTTATATCTACATGTACATGCACGTTAGTACAATGTAAATAATAAAAAAATACATTAAAAAATATATATCATCACAGTCAGTGCCTGTGGTGGTTCCAATTTTTTTCTTTTGAGAAAACGAAATTCATTTAATACGCATACATATGTTATCATTTTGAGTGGTTCTTGCAAAGTATTCCGTCTTATCAGAGAAAGAAGAATAAAATTAAAATTCAATATTCATATTTTTTTGTCCTTAAATATTCATAAAGGCTTCGCGGCTCGCAGGTGTTGGTGCGAGCTGGAACACACGATTAGTACTGCCTCAACTTCGGTCGCACGCGGACGCCTACAGGGCCGAGCCTCGCTTCACTCCGCACGAGAGCCTTCGCAACTCGTCATTTCAATATTCGGCTATCTTCTTTCTCTGTTAATTTAAGCAATGAATTTAAAAGAAATGCAAAAAAGAATTATCTTCAAATTGCTCACTTCCTTACCCTGATAAATTAAAAGTGCATTAATAAGTTAATATTATACCTTGAAAAGTAATTTACAAGTTGGCAGTGTTGCTACTCTGAGGTAAGAAAAATATTGTTTTTTAATGGCATAATTTTATTTGAAGTATCATATTATTCAGATTTTAATATAGCATGTACCTACTTGTTTTTCGTAAACTTATAATTTCGCTTATTTTTCCAAAATATGTTTAAGTACAATGTACAACTTCAATTTATTCGCTATTAATAAAATAGTCCAAATTTCTGTATAATGAACAATGCGTTTATATTAAATGAAACACATTATTTTCCATTTCCCGAAAAACAAGTTGATTTTCACTTAACATATACAGTGCCCGCAAGTTTATTTTATATATTATAAATGTTTACTTAGTTTTTTTCGATTAGGATATGATAATTCCTACCTTAAAAAGTTTTATTGACAATTTTATACGATATTTTACATGAAAGGCGACTAACCATAGAAATATTACATTCAAATAACGTGTCCATTTAAAAAAATATATATTATATTACATAAAAATAAATTTAAAAAAATAATAATTAGGATGCGGAAGGTTGATAGTTATTCAGTCTTGTCCCGCTCACAATGCCAGACTTTTGTCTATGTTAAAGGAGCCAATTTTTTCGTGCTTTGTAAAAAATGTGAAATCATTAAATACAAAAGTATAGAATATCGTAAAATGAATTAAGGTATGAATTATTTATGAACTAATGGGTCAGTTGGGCTAATAACTTTAATTATTTATCAATTTTAAACCCATTATTAAATGTACGAAGTTATGCAGAAAGCATCCAACCCAAAAATTCTAAAAATGAGCTAGGTACGTACGAGTTTGGACAGTTCAATACGATATATTTATGCGCTGAAAACATCCAAACTTCAAGTTTTCTAGTTTGACTGTTTTCTGCGGCTTCAAATTCATAAATCCTTATAAAACAATATATTGGTCAAAAAAATCCATGTGGTATGGTGGCATTATGCAATAAATGTATTCTACTGTTACTACTTGATGATAGTTTTGTAGAAAACATCTATGTGGGTTGAAAATTTTATACGCTTCAGATAATACTGTTTATTTCATGCTATATCAAATTCATAAAATATATAACCGACATAGAAAAAATAAATACTGTTTTTCGTACATTTAGATATTTTGTAGGATGAATCTAACCTATTAAACGAGTCATATCGTCTTATATATAAATGTTATTTTCTTTTATTTAAAATAAAAAAAAACATTAAAAATAATTAATTAAATAATGACGTTTTAGGTTTTTGTGGGTTCAAATATTTAGAAGCGATTTTCCCAGTTCCATTTTTTTGGGTTGGATGCTTTCTGCATAACTACATCCAACACATTAAAAGATAATTATAGTTTTAAAATAAACATTTGCGAAATACACTATATTTATTTTAAAGAGTCACAAAATTTGAAAAACTACTCCATGAATAACAGCTAACTACGCTTTAGTTGAATTTATTCATTTTATTTTAATAGATTCTTTGATAATTACCGATATTTAAATGCATTAAAAAGTCATTACCATATTTAGCAGTAGTTAAATATTTTTTAAATACTAATAAAAGTACTACGCAATATGGTTTTGAATGTGATTTTGTAGGCCAGGTGGTCTAATGGTAAGCCGTTGCCTTCTCAATTCGCGAGTCACGGGATGCATAATAAAAATATATTCTAATGAAATAATCGATTGCATTTTATTTGAGCGTCATAACTAATGCCTTGCCATTGTTTGAAAAATGTTTTAAGATTTTAATTATATACTTTTGTTAAATTTAAATGTAGGTAACTATAGAAAATAATAAAAACGAAAATATTAATTTAGCAGACAGAACAGATAAACGAAATATAGCGTACAAATTTACATTTATGAACAAAGTATTGAAACAAACATCAATGTTTGTAATTTTTTTCCAATACTTTTTTTTTCAGTAAAACGTTGGACTGTCACTATAATTACTTATATGGAATATTAAAAATGCATTTGCTTTACTACATGTCATATAATATGACAAAAAATTACAAATAATAATTTATATTTTTAATTTTATTTGACTTGTATCGAAGCGAATAAATTTTTAATATCCCGTATAAGTCACTTTAGTAATTATCCAATATTTTACAGAAAATAAGTCAAAAATATTATGTCGCTTACCTCAGTAATAAATAAGTCAAAACTTATCCTTATCAAATCCCTTATCTCCATCAACATTTTACGCAAAGCTTAAAGAATATTTTCTTTTCAAAATTGCATGAAGAAGACTCCAACGAATTTTTTGCTACTAGCTATGACACACCCCGTATTTTATAAGATTTATTATTTTATAAACATTTGCATTAGGTACACCAAACACAGTATAATTTATTACTTTATATATTTCTGTACATTGTAATTTAATCAAATTATTTTTAAAATTAAGCATTATATTATTATATTTATATAATTGGCATACTCGTATATATTCTACAATAGTTGCGGGTTATAGAAAAAAATTAAAACTTAACAATCCAAAGATGCCTGTGAAATTATACGCATCTAGGAATTTTCGCCGCCAAAATGAATATCGAAGTAAGTTGAGAAATATTATGAACAAATATGCAGCTAAAGCCCGGTCGCTGAACAATTATGTTGCTGTCACGCTCGCTCGCTGTGCCTGTGCGAGCATGACAACAACATAATTGTGCGCTAGCGACAAGGATACGTAGCGTAGGGTCAATGTACGAAATTCTCTCTGCTCGGCGACCGTACTTGGAACAACATAGTAGTACCATATAATTACTTATAATTACAGTAAAGAGGAAAAGAAGAATAGAAAGAATAAAAATATGTTGTGTTGTTGTTGGAGTGAAGCCAGGAAATAAAAAAACCTGACGCTTAGTAGGAGTCGATTGAGAGAAGTACTATGTCAAGGTAAGTGTCCCTGAAAAATAAATGAAATACAATGAATATACTAATTTCGTTGTCTGTCTCTCTGTGACGTCCGTAATTACGCTGGAATTACAACAACAACACTGATGAGGTGGGAGCGTCCAAGTGTGACACGTCAATCCACACGCTGCTCAGGCAACACGCTAGGGTTGCCCCACTAAATTACACGGTCTTGATATATTATTTTCTTATAGATATTCACATTAAGGTTTAACCGAGTAAAGTCAATTTAAAAAAAATACGTTCTTAACAAGAGAATATTTTTAATTTATTCCTTAAACATTGTAAACTGACGAAAAACAAGTAGGTACATTAATTATTGTACAACATAAATACATATATAACCCAGCAACAAAAAAATAACAAAACAAGTCCCAATACAACAAAAATCAAGTTAAAAAATAACAATAAAATTACGAAACAAAATTATTCGTCCTTGCCGCTTTGATTAAATTGGGTATTTTATCCTCCTCATGATACAAGGATATAAAATTTTCCATTATTGTATAGCTTTATTTGGTAAATTAAACTTTTCTGAACAAAATAAATATCTACTTTGAGTTTTCCGGTGGGTCAATTTATTTAATGATTTTGTGTTTCACGAGTTTGATTATCCCTTTTTTTCTGTAACTATCTGTAACCCATTAAAAAAGACGGTACTTTGACATGTAGGTTCCTAAAGGAGAAGTATTTATTTACTTCTAACAGATAAATTAAAAGTTACGGACGTTACAGGAAGTTACATTATTATTTAGATTATTTTTAATGTAATACAGATTGGAATACCTCTATCCATTTAAGAAAGACAATCGACAATGCAAGACAACAATAAAAAAACAAAAAGTCGAAGTATAGACAATCAAAATATTTAAAAAATATTATTCGGGAAATTAATAATAATTAAGTAGACCTCTTTCCATTTAAGAAAGACAATCGATTTAGTATGTGTAAGCCGTACTTACGAGGCACGTTGTATTGGTATTTATCCCCGTAAAACACCAACACAATGAAACAATGTGCGAGATAAGCATGAATTACACAAACTAATTTTATTTTCTTTCTTAAATGGAAAGAGTTCTTTATTCAGTTTTTATTATCATCGTATTTAAAACACTGAAATTTTTTCTTCAAAAAGAGCAAAATGATGTTTTAGTGACATTAACAACAAAAAAATTACTTTGTTTTCACGCTTATATTTTGAAAATGTAAACATGTTTGATATTTTCAATATATAAGAATACAGCGAATTTTCGAATCATCTTTTGGCTATGGATCATTATTTTGATATTTATATTTACAAATTTTACATTCAAAATTATTCAGAATCACAATTTGATTTTGTATTTAAGAAAAAGTGTTGATAGTAAAATTAATATTATAAATAACGAGATTCTTTTTAAAAATTGTTATCTTTAAAATTATTTTTTGATGTAATTACTTAATTATTAATCATTTTCCATTTAGTATTTGTTAGTATAGATTGTATACTGACGAAGGGACCATTGGCCCTGAAGTATGTTGATATTTTCAATATATAAAGTGGTGAAAACAAAGTACATTTTCATTAATAATACTGAAAATTTTATTTAGTTTTTAATGTACACCTTGTTTTATTTATTACCAATTGATGTAGTTACATTACGAGTGTATGTAGTTATTTTCTCAATTTGTTTAGCTAAAGCTAGGATGCATTTTACCGCTAATACGCTTTTTCCCCTTCGTTCTCCGAGTTAAAACTCATTCGTTTAACCCCTAACTTGCTTGTGAAATGTTACATTTTCAGTTATAGACCGCTTATGTCAATAGATGTATTTGAAATTAATTTGTATATATGATGTATTATGGTTTGAATCGTATGTGCTCTGTAATAATAAAAAAATATTATTATTCATCTTTACTTAACATAATACAATTCTTAAATTATGATAACGAAAAGTGTTTTTGCAATCATATTAATTTTTTTTTAATTTGTAGTTAGTAAGAATATGCATCGTATATGGGGACCATACCATGACATATATATAAAAATGATAAAATCCATCGAAAAAATAATTACTAGAATATTAGTTTATAGAGAAGGTACCAGCAATCAATTTGAATCATACCGATACAGATTAAAATACTTTTATTTTTATCTAGTAAAGCCCGGTCACCGAGCAGAGAGAATTTCGTACATTGACCTTACGCTACGTATCCTTGTCTCTCACGCTCAATTATGTTGCTATCACGCTCGCACAGGCACAGCGAGTGAGCACGATAGTAACATAATTGTGCGCGAGCGACAAGGATACGTAGCGTAGGTTCAATATACGGAATTTTCTCTGCTCGGCGACCGAGCCTTAGAAGAATAATCTCTGATTTAATTATTCTATATAAAATTATAAACGGTTACCTTGATGTACAAAATGGTCTTTGCGAAGTTAAAATAACAGTTCCCATTAGTATCACCTCAATACGCATAACATTTCAATAAATATATTATAGATGTCTCACGGAGACGAAATTATATTTTTATGGGAAGTGGGTATGAAAGTCTTTGGGTGTTTATGGGGCTTACAACCTATCATACGGCTGACTTAAGAGATCACTTTACATTCGCCATTTCCACCCATGATTGAATACCACGTCTATTGAATTTTCGGAAGTTGTATATATTTAAATTATACGACATGTTTCGTATACGTGTTGCAACAACCCTTGGCGCGGCCGGTATCCAAAGCTTTTTTGTTCACCTTAAATGACCACAGATGTCACTAATGAGATATCTATTATATGATTTTTTTGGAATTTTTAGCAATATCCTTAATATCTGTAATTAGATTCTTCCGAATTTTTAAAGCAAGTATCATATACTTGTTTCCATTACCGTCATCATTAGAATGTTTAATATTCTTTATTCGCACAATAATATAGACATGTTTTTAAATATAGATATGTTTATTAAATCTACGTTATTACTGTGAATCGAGTGTCGTTTCGTTTCGACAGAAATAACGTAGATTTAATTAACATAGTAAAGAAGGAAAGAAACTGGATATTTTAGAAAATTTAGCGATTAATAGTAACAAAAATGTAATCACTATTCAAACTCCATGTATTATGTCCCTTCTTGTACACCTAATGACTACGCCCACATACCCACCGGACTCTAATCTCCACCCCACTCCTCACGCCGTCCTTTAGTCTTAAGTTTAGTTGTAATGTTACTTATTGAAGATGATGCGTTAGCATCGAAAACGTTATTATACTTATAAACAAATAGTGAAAGTAAACAAAGTAATCATTTTTTAATATTTTTTTTAAAATGTCCTTTCACAAAGTTACACAAGAAAATTAAAAAAAAACTGAATGTTATATCAATATTTCCCCTGATATCTAGAGTTTTATTCCATTAAATTTGCACGACATCACATCAGTTTTTGATGTTTTTTAATGTTCATTTTGGTAAAAGCTGATATTCAAACACTATGATTTACGGCTTCAACTTCTATTTAAAATATCATTTTGTTTTCGGCCTTGGCAATCCTGGAACATATCAATCCCCGAGAACTGTGTATTAATTACAATCTAAATGTAATTTTGAAACGTTTACAAAAAATATAAAAAAATGACAATTTTGAATGCTAATAGGCTTTTTGAGGTTCAATACCGTAAGATGAAAGGGCGTTATTAGAATATAAATTTAAAATAAAATACTCTTAATATATAGTTATTTTAAAATACTCATGAGCACGTCAGTCGTCAACTAAAATGATGGTAAGCAAAAAATTTATGATGGAAGCGAACAAACCGTACAAAGCTTACAAGCCGTGCAGGGATGCAATGGACCATTCAAAGCCAGCCAAGGGTTAATATCATTCTGTCCGGGTTTAGAAACATCTTCCGCTTTTTGCAATAAGCTTTTATAATGCCGGTAAATTCTTAAAAGAAGTGTTACTGCTGACGCTGTGCTGTATTTTTATTTAATTTATAATTGTATTTGTACTTTTTGTGCTATGGATATAGATGAAAGGACAAATGAGGCGTTCTATCGTCATGTGTGGAACATTTTTCGAGTAAATTGTCATAGATATGTCAAAATTTTACAACATATATATGTAGTTTGTAATATTTTTTTTTTTTGTAAAACGCAACTTACAATCTCCAATTAGTAAATAATTGAGCAATAGAACATAAACGAAATGTTTTTGACAAACATTTCTTATAACTAAGTGGATGTCTTTTTTTTTGTCCCACTCGTAACAGAAGAATGTATCCGTATTATCTCCAAACAAAATAAAATAGGGCTTAAGTGCCGTTGCTCAATTATAGATTGAAGATAGAATAAGTTACAATTAACAACTTTTTAGTTGAATTTCTTCAAGAAATTGGATAACGCACCATTCCCGGATACAGTGGTCCGTTGGTTCGAATCCGGTAGCAGCTAAAGTATCTTATCGTTGATTTGAATTTTCAGTATTTTTATTTATTTATATACTTTCACAATTTATATATCACACTTTTTTACATAAGCTTATAACGCTCCATTAGGTTACACTTATTCTGGGGCAGTTATAATTAACAATGCAATATGTATTTTATAATGTAAAAATTTTCATAATATAAAAACAATATAAAAGAAAAATATATACATACTCGACTGACTCCCTTTGTAGATTATCGACGTGGGTGTTACTGAGGATGAAGTCACGATGGTTTGACAGAATTTATTTGAGTATAACAATGATAAAAGTGACAAGTAAAAGGTATACAAATATACATTAATAAATAGTCGAAGAGCGAGAGCTTCCGCTGTACCAGAAAGCCACGGAGAAGCGAGATTATTTGTTCTGCGGGCGCGTGCTTATATAGTGATCCAGAACAAAGTAATCGGGGGTGTTATGATTTCCTCTTTACTCGGCCGCGCGTGTGGGTATTTAGCCTAGATCAGCAAGGTGCCTTTCGTCACTCCGATAGTCCATGCCCTCTGCTATACATTGCCTTTGTACTCGGCCATTGGCCCGGATTAGATTGTCGCCTGTTTGTCTTGCTCAGTGATCTTGGGCGACAGTCTACCGTACTCGATGTCAGCATCGGTGGTAACTCATTACACGGGTCCTGTGTATATGTGTCTCGGGCCACCACATATATAAAAGATAACTAACTAACTAACTAACCATCACGCCGTTTCCCTGCAGGGGTAGGCAGAGAGGATTGAACGCCACACTCTTCTATCCTGGCACACCACTTTTGCTTCGGTCACATTCATACATCTTCTCATACACGTTCTACGATTGTTGCGGCTTTTAACAGGGCCATCCTCAAATACTTGTAGTACCTGATCGTGTCAGGTCTTTCGCGGACACCCTCTATTCCTGTTGCCTTCAATATTCGCCTCATATATTTTCTTAACCATCCTTTCGTCGTTCATACGTTCCACATGACCAAACCATCTCAGCACTCCTTTCTTTATTCTATCAACTATCTGGTAGATATATAAAAGATAGGACCAAATTATACAATATAGTGAAAAGTGTTATAATACAAAAGAGTTAAAAATATCAAATATAAAGTACATAAATAAACTTGAAGAATAGAACATTGTTCTCCAAACTTGTAGAATTTATAATTAATAAAGTGGTGAAAATAATGTTGTATGTTTTTTTATTGATAAATAAATTTATTTTGAACTTATTCATTATACTTCAAACGTTAGTTCGATATCTAACATTATTTAAATTCACTAATATGTCATTATGACACAAAGCAGCAGTAAACATTTTTTTAATAATAATTAAAGTACTTTGCATAGCAATATTTTTCTATGTATGATTATGTAGGTCAAGGTGGTTCGACGGTAAACTGTGTGTATCCAATAATTGTAGAATCATCTAGATTATTCGGAAAAATTTTGTGTTAGGTCTCTCATGTTCTTAGCATCTCGTGACAATATTGACTAAAGAGTTGCAATTCATTACTGTCCAGGGCTGTTTAGTTCCGAGTCGAATAAACCTAAATTATCAAAGTGAACAGTAACAGTGAACAAATATATACACAGAAACATGTGTGAGGTATCATATTGATTTAGAGAGAACTGCGCCACAGTTAATTATTGGAATGGACAGGTGGGCTACAGTCAACTGGGCGTGAGCCAATTGGTCGACAAAATTATTGGCAATAGCCAAGTACAAAAATTGTCTGAAAAAAATAACGTTATCTTCAGTACTCGGAGTCCTATTCCTTTATTCCAAAATCTGACCTACTGAATCTTCCACCTATTGAACCACTATTTCTTTCGCCCAACTAAAAAGATATTTTGGCAGAAATATGTGTAGGACATTCACGGGTATGCGTGATTTGTTTCCCTACCTCAAGAGGCGTCAATAACGAGAAGCCTCCGATGGGAGAAGTGTAGTTAGTGTCCAGCGGATTGTGGATTGGTGTGAAATAACGTGATGACTCGATCAGTGATTGTTTTAAATTTAGTCAAAAATTCTGGGCGACACCCAAATAGAAACCATTCGCAAGATCCAACAGGCTTTAAGCAACGACGCCATGAGCATCTCGCGGATAAAGCAGTGATACGACCGCTTCACGAAAGTGATGCCTGTACGACACCTCCGCGGCGAAATCACAGCAGCGAAACCGCACTAGTTTCGCCATGACTTGTCCAATGTAGGAGAGGCAGAATTTGTATAAATTTGACTACAATTCTATCTCTTTCCCACATGGTTTCGTTGATCTGCTCCAACGCCAGCTACACCTCCGCGCACCGGTCGCCATTTCGTTGCGGTACCGCGTTATTTCCGCATGTGTTTGTGGAAATCGACAAAATTTAAATGCGAAACTATATTTTTTTATATAAATGATGTCGATTTTACAGAAAAATGAATATAAGAGGTCAGAAATAGACCTGTTCTCTATTTATTAAGTCATCCACAATATAAAAATAATACGAAAAAATTACAGGCATGGAGAGCAGCACCTTGTATTTTGCTTTGTAATATGTGGCTTCAAAAGATTATGTAAATCTTCAAAACTATCTGGGCTCATTCTTAAATATGTAAAGAAACGATGTTTATGTGACTAGTTCTTTACATAATCAGTTTTCTCCTAATTTCTTCCTCTTTTCATTAATCTCACCTGAATGTGTGCACCCAAATTCTTCGAATTTTCACGCCTGATCAAAGTAAAAGTCCGCAATAATATTGCTTCTTTTTCTGACTCTGATAACGACGACATTTTACTCCGATTGCCACAACTCAACTCTCGCGTGACGTTCCGCGCCCAGTTCCGCTACTTGAATAACACTTGATCGCAGCGGAATTACTACAGCGGTTTTGCCACTGGGGTTTCGCAGCGGAGGTGTGCTACGGGCGTGACCCGATCTGAATTGTGAGAAGACATTACGCAGAACGCGACAGCTCGGTGTTTTTCCATTTTTACTGTTATTTTTTCGGTTCCGTGCATGGATAAAGGCGGGACAGCTGATTTTTTCTTTTGAGAAAATTTGGAATTTGATTTTATCATGATAACAAAATCAATCAAAATAAATAGACACAAACTAACGTAAATTCCTTGTCCACAATTTGTTAGCCATATTAAAAAAAGTACTATGAAATATAATGTAATGTTTATTGATCACTACTTGAAACAATTATGAAAAGGTCAAAAAAAGTACTCTCAAAAAGTATCACAGTTTAATAAATAAGTTGCGCTTTACTTAAGGGACTTGGTTTGAAGACAAATTTATTAAAAATGCGTACATTACAAAAAATATGCGAGAGGATTTAATTATGCATGAATAAATACTGTCACGAGATCACGGCTGTGGGAGGTAAGTGAAATACTTAAAGTTAATTATCGATTTATTATTCACCAAAGTCACTGGACAAGGATTTAATCAAAGTCACGTTCTTTAATTAACACCCATTTTGGAATTCACACTAATTCATTATCTCTTAAATACTTTTTTAATTTTGTCTATCGCGAGGTGGTTTCGCTGGTTTCATTCAGGTTCACACTAGAAAAATTCTCGTTGAACGGTAAGTATTCTCGTATTTTATCGCTGTTCGATTATTCTTGATTCCACATCTATGACTTCTGTCAAACGCCAAAACAAAGTGTTTGCGCTGCACTATGCCGCCGTATTTATATAGACGTTTCGCGAATCTATTAGATTACCCCAGATTTTTTGTAGTAATTTCCAAAAATCTCGTGACAGTACTTTTACTACAGTATAAATGTATCTTAAACATTAAAACATTCATTTTGCTGTGACCCATTTTCTTCTCTTAAGAATCTAGTTAAATTCATCGCTGTTCGTATTTTATACTCTGTGGTAGAAACAGTTATAAAATAAATATTGATATCCTTACCATGACTAGCTTAAAACTTTATGGATTTTATAAATGATTGCACTGATTGTATTTGGAAAGATATATATTTTTTTATCGTAGACTTGAACTATAAAAATGTATGTACACTATTTTTGACGAGTTATTATAAAATGGGATATTTTTAAAAAGCAATCATCTCAAACATGTGGCCCCGCCCTACACCCTCATATATCATCGCTCTAAAATATTTTGATAAATTCAAGGCGATATTTTTTAAATCCACTATCTTACTTGGGAACCCGCCCACTACGCTAATACATCATCTTCAAGAGCCATATATACTGACTGAATCATTATTACTTTACATTTTATGTATCTCCAATTTTTTCTCTATTTAAATTTCCACAACACTTCACTTTTTACATATTTAATACTGTGTGTAAATCTCGGTTTTTTAATGAGCTTTTCTATAATTTATGATCCCGACGTGAATTGCCGGGAATAAAAAAGACGAGGAGTTGTGGGAAGGATAAAACGGGGACTGGAAGGGGGGTGGAGGATACAACGGGAATGATTGTGGACTTTTATTTAGAGAGTGGAAAGGAACATGATGAAATGGTCGAATCACCACTACCGAAAATGTTCCATTCCTCCAGATCTGAGATGAATTCTATGATCCAGTTTCATGGTCACAGCACTTTTCTTTCAATTGTTGAAAAAAATACCGAAAGATGAAAAATTCTTCCGAAACGTTTGATTTCGAGAAGGCGACAAAACGACACTTCACTGCTCAACGGGTAGATTTTAACTATGTAAGGTATTGGTGTGGAAGGAAGGGGGAGGTTAATGCATTTTGTATGGATAAAACGGTACTTAATTTAAATGTTAGAGTAAGGGAACATTTAAGTTATCTCAATAACAGTTACTTCTCTGAATTCGCGAACCACATTTTGGAAACAGGCCACGCATTTAAAAAAGAAAACGGTATCGCGATTCTCCATGTAAATAATACAGGCTTTATATCGTGTTACTTGGAAATTTTAAAATCAAGAAATGTTTGAACATAAGCCAATATAATTAATAATCAGTTAAATTTTATGAGTAGCACATTATTCGATATATTTTCCATTTTCGTGTCTTCTTATCAATTACCTCCACCATAACTGTAACCACACCCCCGTTCAAATTTTTTTTTTTTACTGAAATATGTAATGGATAGTCAGTTTATGTCCATTCTAACGAAGATACAGTGGTATCGAAACCGGTAGACGTAAAGTTACTCCAAGTGGTTAATACAAAGCTTTTAATTAATAAATAATATATTAAATAATTATATTGATATAGGCTGTGAAACCTATCTGTTTATTTCAATACATTTATTAATATTAAAATATTAACTAATTTATTTAATGTTTAATGCAAAAACAATGTGCGTAAATTTTATTAATACTATCATATTGTCATATTTTTAATTTTTATATACATTAATATTAAAACAAACAGGTTTCCGGAGAAATCTTTTATTAATAATATCTGCAGTAATAAAAATTAAATCTAAACATATAATTTTTATTAGTAATAGATATTCCTGTATCTAAGGTAAATAAATAAAAATAAGTTTACTTCATGGCGTTAGCCGGTGTCTCGTATTATCGATAGAGGATGAAGAAAATTTAATTTACAACATTGATAAGATATCGTTATGAGATTGAAATGAGCGGCAAATGTTTGGTTGCATTAACTTTGAATGTTAAAATTAACTATACATCTGTGAAATTTTATATGTGGCCGTATATACCGATGCTGTACAATGCCAAATAAAATCTAGGTGTAAATTAAGATCAAATACGTCATAATATGAACCATAATGAATATTACGAAGATTTACGCACCAAATTTGTATTGTTATGATATCTCATATTTTCTCGTTTCCTTCACGACGTGGATTGAAAGAAGACTTTGAGAAGGGGGAAGTAGAAAAAATAGAAGAAATGTGAAGCACAGGTTATAATAAAGAATTTATTAAAAAATATAATAACATTTCCTGGAACATTTCAAGTTTTTCCAATATATGTCAAAAATGACACTACTTATGTGAGGCTAAAACTCGACGTTAGATGGCGTTAGTCAGCCTGCGCACTCGGAGTTCAAACGAGATTGCGCCCGCGTCGCCATGAAACGTATTTGAATTTTGCCTCCGAATTACGAAAAGAAGAAAGAAAACAATTGCTCTCGGTTTTCTTCTACCGGAATGTGCATTTTTTCGCATTGCGAATGATCGGATTATAATCGATAACTAAAACATTGTAATCATATTCTTCCGAGATTTGCACCAGTTGATATTCTTTTCGCGTTTATTTGTGACGTGAAGAACCAAAAAGACTTCTCAGATGTTTGCAGAAAGTGGCGCCAAAAGATTTGTGACCATACGGTTTTCGACTGTCAGTTCAGCAGTTAAGAACAGTACAATCATCGAATGAGTTGAATTTTTCTAATGCACTTTCTCAAAAAGTATCCTCAGTGAGACTCAGCTGTCTTTTTATGCATCAACAATTGATTTAAATTGAACTACTACAGTGGATCCAATAAGTAATGTTCAGCACAAAGTACCAGTTCAAGAGACCCATTCCAAAAAGGAATTAATTCGCACTTAAATGAAATATATACATATCTACATTTGCAGTTTCAAAAAATTATGTTAAGAATGAATTGTCGTCTCAAGCAAAATCATGCCACGTAACTGTATTTCTATCGGCTTTTCTTCAAAAATTATTATTATTACACCGCCAAGGCTATATATTTAGTTAAAAATAGTGTAATCTGTTCAACGAAGATGTAGTATTATGCGTTAAAGAGTATATTCCTTCTGGCAAGTTCTATAATGGCAATTAAAGAAGCAAAGATGGAAAACAAAGAAGAGAAAAACAATTTAGAGAAGATAGAAGAAAAAAGGTGGCAGTTTGAACAAAAGAAAGAAAAAACTCTTCTGGTTCGTGTCTTCTGGCATTATGCCGTGTTTTTACATCTTTTTGGCCGACTTTTCGGATCCCATTTCAGAGTCCATGTATTGTAGTGAGACCACAAAACCAACACTCACAATAACACATCAGCCCTGATGATGGACCCTACAACGGGATCCTAAACATCATCCAGAAACGTCGTAAAAACGCGGCATACTGGACCCTGCAATGGGATGCCCGAAAATTCGTCCAGATTGGTCAGATACACACGGCAGAATATTCCAGAAAACTACTCGCAGAAAATTCTTTCTTATCTTTTCAAATTTATCTGTCCGGGTATAATATGGTATTATAAGTTACCTCACTCTTTAGCTACAGGCACGACCAGATCATAATTATCATAAAACTCATAATTTTCCTATAGTTACTTACCTACCTTGTTTTATTTTTATGCAAAATATTGAGAAACCTTATAAAAACTAAAGTGGCTAGAACTGGCACAATGACATGGCCAAAACTAGGTAAAAGTGGTCAAAACTGGCACATTTAAACACATTTCAAGTTTGATGTTTCTATTTTACTTTAAGTATCAGCTTTTTATGCTTTTCTTTGTGAAATAAAGCACATTTTTGGGTTTTTAAAATGCTGGTGATAGATTGAATTTCACCGCTACTACTACTTCTTCTTATACCATTTACGAATGCGTTATCATCACGTGTTTAGACGGGTAAAATCTTAGTATTAAATTTTAAAAAAAACGGATTGTTTAGCATTGTGCCTAGCAATCATGATTTACTCATATGTCAAATATTTATAGTATTTTTTCGTAATAAGAAACTGATATTAAATTATATTTTTAATATTGTTTAATCCACCGTTCTATGTTTTACATACTAATTTAGTATAATTATTAGTTTAGAAAGCCCCCTTTACGAAATAAACGAAAACCTTCGTAAATTATTTAGTAGCCTCGCGTTCTGACTATTGTAATGGAATTAACTATACATTCTGGTTTTCGAAATCTCTGTTTTGTTAAGCACTAGTTGGTTTTCAATGCTGCAAAGACCAACTAATATATAGAGTGAGAAAATATTTCCATACCGCTGCACTTCTGAAACATTGTTTTCAATGGCTTAGATAGAATTCAAGAGAGAATTATCTAATTAAAAAACATGCTTTTTAATATAATAGGTATTTTTTAAATTTTAAAGACCGCGATTTAAATTGATGGATTTTTAAGAAGTTGCATATTATACAGAATAATAAAGAAAAGACCCCAACGATGATATGTGGGGTATAAAAAACAAAGAAAACAATATCAAAAAAAAATTAATGCCCTTGTTTGTGCAAAGGATTATTACCTTTTTATCTGTCATATCAATCGCGATGTTGATTCGGCCGAGGGCCATCCGGAGTGACTCTCCCCTGGCTAAATGGCTTTGAATGCGACGACAGATGTCGCATGAGTATGACAACGTTCACTTAGTATTCTGACGTTCAAGTATCGGCGGTGACATTTTTTACGCATCGCATTCCTTTATATATAAATTAATAAACCTCGCGATCACGTTGTAAAATATATACATATATATTGCCGCTAAATATTGCCGCTAAATTTTAGGAGTGAATCGCATCGCTTTTTTATTATAGTTTTTATAATGTTAATAGTGTTTTGGTCGGCTCGCGCCAGCAAACGGTATTAAATATACATATTGAATCTTCCTCTCAACAATTACCAATCTACAAGTGCAAGACATAACAGTGCGCCTATCGAATTATAAATAAATTAAATAATCGCCCAGGGATATCGCCGTAGTTTGTGCAAGGAGATCCTGCATCCAGCCACCTGGTAAGTCAGTTGATGTTATTTTTTTGGTGGTTTTGGGTCTGACTTTATTCCGTTTGACTTGTTTTAAGACTGTTATTCTTTGCGTAGACAATTTATCTCTCTGGAGATCCCTGCTTATTTAGCTGTCATCGAGAATTACTTTATAATAAAATAAACTTAGTTTTTAACACTTATTTATATTGAAAATATCAACATGTTTCAAGGCCTATGGCTCCTTTGTCAGGATACAATTGTATAGGTACTTACAAAAATTAAAAAATCGAAGCACCATTTTTAGAAAAATTTCACCGCAGGGGCGCTTTAAACAAATATTGTTTAGTCCTGCATTAATATTTATAATTTAAGATTGCTAAATTTTGGAAATTTTAAAAACTTTGAAATGGGCGCGTTGTGTCTTTTTTAAACACTGTTTCTGATGCACTGTTCCATATTATGAGGAGAGAGAATTGCACGCCTTTGAGCCTGCTTCCGCAAATGCCCGTTCACTAAACTAGTACTGTTCCATATTATGAGGTATGCTGGCAATGATTGACAGTTATCGGTCCTACAACCCTTTCTGCAGTTGAAATAGTGGTTGATCCCAGAGTTTGGCGTTGATTTAAGGACGGATTTGGTTATAGGTTTTTTAAAGATGAAGAGGAATAAAACACGTTGTGATTGATCATCATTGATTAAATGAATATGTCCAATGTAGCTTCAAGACCTCACTAAACATTTACGGCAATAAAATCAATAACAGAGAATCGGTAAAAATTCTATTGATGAATTCCCCAATAGTAATTCACCTAAGTTTTATTCTACATTATACATATCATAAGTAGCCTGTTATCCATTGGATAAATCGAGAAGCATGAAATGGCTTTTACTTTGATTAAAAAAGTTTATTTACTCTCTAGTAATGTACTCTAATATGAAGGATATAATCGACCATAATTTTGGTAGAACCTATTATTATGATTTTATTATTATTACAGTCATAAAGATGTTAATATATTGCTACTCTCAATAAGGGTAACCAGATTCGAAGGCCCTCTGGAAAGGAACAAAGTCCCATTTAAAGGGTACGCATTAAATTTAAAGTATCCCTCAACAAATTAGTGATGGAGAGACACTAATTTGAAAGAACGCGCCCTTGGGATGATGAATTATTTTACAAAAAATAAACATAAATATCGTACACAAACTTTAAACGTCAGAAGATAGATTTTTAATTATTATATATCTTACTGTTTTAAATAAAAAAATATTTTACACGAACATGACCAAAATTTTATTAATTTTTAAAGTTTTTTTTAGTAACCATGAATTTGAACAAAAATAATAAACAGACAGATGGTATTATTGATTATTGATTATTGATAGTGGTTAACGCAACGTAATTACCGATTTTTTTATATCAATTATTGTCAAATCATCGTCATCTTTACGAATTATTCTGACCATAAGCATATCTCTCATCCTTAACTTCAATGTCGAGTGTAAAAAAGAGTATTTATTACTATTTAAAACTTGTTTGCTTTGTGGTTATTTATTGAAAATTAAATTAAGCACTTGGTTTATACTCTTTATTTTTTGTAAAACGCCAACCTGTTTCGGAACCACTGTTCCTTTTTGAGGGTTAACCATAAACTTTACGTAACAAAATATGGACAATTTTTTTTGCCAACTTTTTCTGTCATCCACCTATATTAAGAATTGACACTACTTTTAATTTACACACAGAGACATTTATGATACAAACATTTAATACAAGCTTACATTTTAAAATGAATAGGTATACCAATACATTTAAAAAAAACTAACCCATAAAAAACAAGTTTTTATTTTACTCCCTTTCTTTGAAAATTAAATTTGCCATTATGTAATTAAAAATTGATTGACTGAAAATGAAACATGTCTAGAAAATTATCTATGTCAAAAATCTCTAGAAATATCTCTATCTCCATTTGAATTTTCTTTTCGTTTTATGTATTTCCTCTTGCATTCCTTTTGGTGAATGAAAATCTTAACAATTTAAGACGAATTAAAACATATAACATAACACTAAACTTACAGGAATTTAATATATTTCTAAAATGTAAAATGTTTCGAGCTTTGATAAGACACTTCATGCTTTGAAGATTAAATTCTAAAAACATTTTTCAGTCTATTTAATCAAGATTTTGATAGATTCAATTATAAGCAATATCGTACCTTATGAATTTCCAGCGCAAAATGATTTAAAATAGTCAAAAACAGATTTGAGTTATGTAGAATTCTTCAAAACTAAGCAGAAAATATTCCTTGACGTCTTCAGGCAGCTGTTGATAGTATTCAAACATTTGTATGGTTTCCAATTTGGAAAAAACCATTAAAATTTCTAAAAATCCTAAATTATACTATAATTATTCATTTTTTTAAAGAAAATTTGATAGATCATTTTTATCGTCGCCACAAGTCTGCTTACAAAGTTTCAGCTCGATTGAGATCACGGAAAAAGGGTTAAAAATGAGGTTAATGATGAGATCCGTGGTTCGAATCCCGGTAGCAGTCAAATATTTTTTCATGGATTTGATTTTTCTGAATTTCTTTCTTATTGATTAATTAATTTGGTTTTTAAGAGAATTTGTGTTTAATTTCAGAAGAGTATTTTTCTAACCATTTCCACGAAAGATTCAACCTCTTAGGATTACTCATTCGAGTAAGCCTAAGAATTAGAAATGACTAAATTAGGCACAGAACTAGAGAAGTGGATATCATGGACCGTGTAGCGAAGCTAAAATGGCAATGGGCAGGACATGTTGCAAGGCCGAATGTTACAAGATGGACTCCCAGAGTTCTGAAGTGGAGACTTTGGAAGAATAAAAGAGGCGAAAAAGAGATGGACCGATGATATAACCGCTGTGGGGGAGAAGAGGAGGCCTACATCCAGGAGAGGAGAGATAAAGGCTGAAGAAAATGAAGAAGAAGAAGATTTTTCGAACCGATATTCATTAGATCGTAATAGAGGAATCAGACGTTTCCACGATATTATAAAATAAAACTAAATGAATAAAGCAATAAAACAATCTATAGTTTTGTGAACACCGTCCAGAAATTACACCTGGCGCCAAACACCTCTCTAATTTGTTGTAGTGGTTTCGTAAATTTTTATTTAAAAATCCGCCACTTCTTTAAGCACCAAAGGTAAGGTCATTATTCCGACACGAAATATTTCACTTTCGTCTTTAAAGTCACGGACCATTTTAAATTTCACTTAGCCGACTAGCTCGGAAAATGCGAAAATTATATTTTCCAGACAATACCTTCCGTGGTTTATGTGGTGTGAAGTCGTTATTCTTGAGGGAAATCTTCGTGTAAAAAGACATTGAAGATATAAGACCAGTTTTCGGAGGGAAGTAAATAAATATAAACTCGAGGCTCACTACTTATTTTATTTATTTGCGTATAAACTACAAAGAAAATAATTTGCCTCTGGAACTCCACAATATTGTAAACATCAATTTAAGCATTATGAATATAAAGTTTTTTTTTAGTTTTTTTTACTACGTGTTTAGGAAACATAAAGGATAGACTAAACTAACTTGAATAAGGAGAAGGACGTTTCTGAAAAATAAAGTTGTGATATTCTCAAATAAAAGTGGTGGAAAAATAAACAAAAAATAGTGTAGAAAATTTATTTTGTGGTAACATAATTATAATTGATATAAATTAACTTTGTTTAAGCCCCTTATTTATTGAAAAAAATCAACATTTTTGACGAAGAAGTCTTCGAAACATGTTGATTTTTTTCAATAAATAAGTGGTTTAAACAAAGTTAATTTATATCAATTAAAAAATAGTGTTTCAACAAAATAGTGTTTGGCCAAAAATTTGTGTCGATCGTGTTATATTGGGAGGACATGGCGTAATTTTTACAAAATAATTAAAGAACATATGAGATGCCTTAATAATAATAACTTCTCCAAATTTGTGATTGATCTCACAGAGTCCAGTCGTAATTTGATATAGAAACGGTTACAAACTAACCAACTAACTAACCATTACACCGTTTCACCGCAGGGGTAGGCAAAGAGAATAGAACGCCATATTTTTCAGTCTTGACACTCCACTTTTGTTTCGGCTACATTCATACATCTTCTCATACAAGTTATTTGTTTCTGAGGCTTTTAACAGGGCCATCATTAAATTCTATACTACTAGAAACAATTAAAACTTAATAATATTGAATTTTTAATATTCGCAAAGCCATAAGAAATATTCCTCTACTTAATAATCAAACGAACTTTCTTTATAGTCCTCCGTTCGATTCAGTATTATTGAGTAAAACATAAGACTTGCCACACTTCCTTTAGACCCTACCCCGTCTCACTCTCCCCGCTCCGCAAATTCTTGATCACTTTTGGTAGGAGCCTATGTCAGTCATTTGTTAGATTCACACGCATGTGGTGAATATATATTAAGGTGTTAGTGGATAAATAATACTACGGTTGCGTTGTGTAGTGGTATTTACATGCTGGTGTAGTGATTTCCCTGATGAAGAGACGTGTACGTCTCGAAACCGGTAGACCAAAAATCGCTGTAAGTGGTTATATACTAACAAAATTAACATTTCGTTAAAATGCCTGACCACAAAGTTAATGTTATAAATATTTAAAATATAAATAATGGTGTTTTTGATTATAATTATAAAAATGGATTTCGACAAAGTAAACGCCACCGAACTCAATTATTTACCAATTTAAGCAATTACTTTTGAGTATTAAGGGGAAAATGTTTAGCAAAGCCATTATAAAATGATTTGAAGCATGAAAAAATGCGAATCTATAGACAGACGCCTTTCAAACTATAGACTTTCTAAAGTATTTGGTGAGCTGTATACTAGTGTATACAGTAGTGAACACGTCCAGCCGAGTACTACCAAGCCACTAGTGCATTAAGTGTAGCCCAGCCTCCATCACTCCACAGCCGCTCCCGACCCTGTCAACATCGTTACACTACAAACTCAGCATTAATATTCCACCGCATAAATGCTGTTATAATAGTAAAATACCGCGTATTTCAATCATACTATAGTACATCTCCTTCCTTATTGCAAATTTATTGTTATTAAATATGAATACATAACATGTTTATTTTTCGAAAACTTTTAAGTTTTAATTCAATTTATTTATTTGTTATATAAAATTTACATTACAAATATTTTTTTAATTCTTAAATATTATTAACAAGTGAGAAAATATACAAAGAACAAAATATCAAATGTTTCTAAATTCATTCATATCAAAGGTGTAGAAAAATCCTGCTACGGATAACCCTCTCAGAGACATGCAATAGATCAATGTCCAGTGTAATATTGTTCAGCATTGCAGTAGCTCTTCCAACAGGCATAACCATTAGCAGGTTGGTCCTGTATGTTGGAATGTGAAATAATCTATGCTGATGCTGTCTTAGGTAATTATCAGGAACATACAAACCAATGCTCTGCATAATTTCAGGATTATCAATCATACTGCGCAATAATCGATAAAAATCGTAATTAGATAAACATTCCTTCTAGTCTCTAAAATTTTATAGCCAAGCATACCCTGGAGCAGCTTGGTTGGGTAAAGCCCGTACTCTCTCATGTAGATATATCTTAGAAACTTTTTTGTACTTTCTCAACCATAAGTGAGCATTTAAGCTCGTGTGGTTATGTACTATTTAAAGATGGTCTGTGTACTATTTAAAATTCATGTAAAAGCTGGTTTTATTTGTACTGTTACATAATAAATAGATAATAAATAATTAATTAAATCATCATATAAAGCATGCGGCCCTCGTAGCCCAATGGCATGACACTGGCTTCTCACACCGAGAGTTCCGAGTTCCAATCCGGGTGGGGTCACAGTTAAGGTACGTGATTTAATTTACTTAACTCGGGTGTTCTGTGATGTGTTCAGCTGCTATAATTGGACCTCTTGTCGTTGAAACGTAAAAAAAACATAGGTACGACCACGAATGATATGCCGACTTGGGAGCGGATTATCATACGTGTTCGTACTAATATACTCATATTTAATCTTTCTTTAGGAGGATTATTAATGAAATTACTATATAAAAACTATTTTTATAGTTATTTCATTAATTAATAGTCTTGTGGTTACGGTGCCTTCACATTTTCAAAAAAATGTCTCTTTTAACGTATTGTTATTATTATTAAAATATTATCACAATTACATTATTTTTTAAATTTAGTTTATAACGCCTCACTGGTTATAACATGTTTTGGGTATATAATATAGCCCAAGGCTCTAAGAATAATTATAGATATCTCTCATTCAAAAATTCCAAAAATTGGCTGAGTTCCATCATCTGGTTTGAGTTTTCTGGGAAATTCTGTCGTGTTTCTACGACCTTTCTAGCCATCATCATACACATCAGGATGATGATGATGGATCCGGCAATGGAAACGTCGGCAAGAAAGGAAACACGGCAGAATGTCCCAGGAAACTCAAACGAGAAGATTTTGAATGGCCGTGAAAACCTAAGAACATTTTTACTTGCTTACTTACATCAATTTAAATCTAGCGTTGTGCAAAATATTTTTTAAATTTAATGTATTATCACGGGATCGTGACTGTGGGAGGCAACTAATACTTTGAAAATTAATAAAAATTATTGAGTTAATAAATTCACTGAATATGAATAAAATGGGAACACCGTTCTTTAATTCACACTAAATTGCATAATTCGCACTAATTATCATTAGAATATTTATTATTATTATTATTATTATTGATAATGGGCAGGCAGCTTAAGCTGATAGGCCCATATCACTGTCTCTCATTTGAATATCCAGCCTATTCTTAAATTGGTTGACACTGGCTGCAGACACAACATCCTCGGGCAAACTGTTCCACATATTGACCACTCTATTGCTTAATGCATGCTTTCTTGGGTTACACGAGAACCGAGACTTGTTCAACTTCAGGTGATGTCCTCGAAGGCGTTGCTACACATTTATCCACTCTGGGCGTATCTCTGGTAAATCTGTGGTCGCTTCTACGTCACTCTGTCTAACAAATCTTCCCGCATGTGCTTGTCATCGCATTTATACAAAAATATTTGTTCACGATACATCGAGAATGTTCGATCAGTTTCTTCATATTTCTTTTGATTACGGTTTATTCTAGAATAGTTGATTCTAGATTCGTATGGACTCTTCGAGAAACTTCGATAATGTGTAGTTACATTTATTTTAGATTCTCGTGACAATGTTTCTGCATGCCTCAGGGTTGTGGCCCTTGAAGGGGCAATATCAGTTTGTCAATGTAAAAGATGTGGACGAGCTAAAAGTTATTTTTCAGCACAGTTATAATTTTTTAAATATAAAGATATTGTTTTTGTATTTTAATATATTTTTTATCCTTTAATATGATACCCGCGGAGGGAACGATAAAATGTTTTCTCCATTAAGTGCCAAAATATTATCACGTTAAAATGTTACGTTATCGAACAAATTTAAATTTACTCGTACATTTTTTGTTGCTTACGACAGTCAAGGGATCATAAGTAATGTTAAATTGAGTAAAAATATTTATTTCAACAAAACTTCATTTCAAATTATTATAACTTAAGATGATGAATAATGTCGTGGAGCTCACATTAAAACACAAATAATAATAATTTAGTTGTCTGTCTGTTTATTTTAATATCCGTAACTTATTTTATAAAACCTCATTTTTTCTTTTTATTTTATTTTCCTTTTTTTCTTTTTTTTCTCTTTTAAATAAAAACATATTCTTTAGGAACCGACAAGTGAAAGTACCGTAATTTTTACACAAGAAGTTTTTTTATAAAATTCGTAAAACAAAAGGTGGCCGTAGCAACATGCGCTGTAACTAGACAAAATTTGTAATTAGACAAATATGAATTAATATCTAATTGTACAACTATTTTAATATATGTTTATCAATTAATAAATGAGAGACTTACAGATAAGGTCGATATATTCACGGAAATGTACAAGGCCGCTATAGGAGAAGATCCGTGGATATTTGTGTGAATATTTGGCTGCTACCGGGATTCAAACCCGGTAGCAGCCAAATATTTTTTCGTCGATTTAATTTTTCTGTATGTCTTTCTAATTGATTATTTATTGATGATTGTATATCTAATTGATGATTATTTGTTTTTAAAATATTTCAGGTTTGATAATAGATATAAGCTTAGAATGCAAATCATACTCTGTAAAAGCAAACTTTTAGATTATTTTCAATTGCTAAATAAATAGTAAAATGTTGATGTTTTAAGTTAGATAAACAAGTTGCTCTAAAATAAAACGCGTATATATTTAAATAGTTTATTTATTATTATACTCATTTAGTATTTGAATGCTTACGTGTGCAGCGTACGGCGCGCCAGGAATTTCATCAGCGATTGTTCTTCCAAGGGATTTCAGCTTTATTAAGGCCGGAATTAAATTCTCGACTGCCATATTTCAGTGCATGCTCTGTATAAATTACGTAATAAACTACGTGATCTCTGGTCAAAAATTACCCTCGTGGCAGGCGGAAGCAGCCTCATAAAGACCGACCCCATCTGCCAGCACGAAGGGGTTGAACCGTACAATAATCAGTTATTTATTCATTTTTATTTATTTATCAACGCCCTAGTGGGCTCTTAGAGCAGTTTTGTATCAAATTACGAGAATTTTATATACCTAACATAAACCATGTTATACAATAATAAACCAAAAAAAATTAATGAGAACAAAACATATTTAAAAAGAGCAATGAACAACAAAACACTGAACAATAAATAAATATGTAAAATAAATAAATAACAATGATTAGTATAAATATAACTTATAAATAAATATAATAAACATAAAATAACTTACTAATTAACTAATCAACCATCACGCCGTTTTCCGCAGAGGCAGGCTAAGATGATAGATCGCCATATTCTTATATCTTCTCTTATACTAAAGAGAATAATCTGGAATGTTTCACATATTTCTCATTCCCCCAGGAATAAACATTTCGATAGAATTTTTACTATATAAGGAGTCACGCGACGCGGGCTCAGAAATTCATTTTGTTAACGAGGCGACATCTCCGTGATACTTCCGAGCGAATTAGTGCGAATTAAGAATAATTAAGAAATAAGAATAATATACAACAAATTTTAGATGGTGATCTAAGGGGATAAAATGTTTATAAAAATCTACCTACTTCAGAACAGATATTTCTATATATCTAGCGAGCCCTATATATATAGGGAGTGGTAGTGGTCTTCATATAGGTAGTGGCCGAGTAGCTTGTTACATATTATCCTAATTTATTTCTATAATGTGTATATATCAAACAATCAAATGCCTATTTTTGTCCAATAAACGCCAATTCATCTACAATTAAAATGACAATTAACACTAGAAGCGCCGCCGTCCCATTTTTGTCCCATCCGCAAGTTTGATTGTCTATAACTTTTTTGTTTTTTTATTAAGGTCGGTGAAACTTTTGACTTTTAGAAACTTTATGTATTTATATAATTCAAAATATTTTCAATTTTTTAAACAAGAATAGTTTATTAAAAGAAATAAGATATACCTAGAAGTTCCGCTTGTCCCATTTTTGTCCCGTCATTGTTTCGACGTAGACAAAGATGAAAATTATATAATAAATGGCTTCCTTACCTTGGAAAAGATAATAATAATAATAATAAAATGATAATAGACCAAATAATGAGTATTTAGGTAATTGGGTTGTGAAGAAATTGATGGAGCCGTACATCAATAAGGGCAGAAATGTTACTTGTGATAATTTTTTCACTTCACTTTGTTAGCGGAATATTTGAAGTCCAAAAATATTAGTATCGTAGGAACAATCAATAGAGCTCGCAGAGAAATATTCGTATCCGTGAAGACCGCAAAAGAAGATACGTTTGTGTTAAAAACCGGTGATACATCATTGACTGTTTATCAGGCTAAATCTAATAAAAATGTTCTAATGCTCAGCACTATGCATTCCAATACAACAATAGACTCTAGTTCAAAGAAAAAACCTGAGACGATATTATTCTACAACAGCTCGAAATGTGGAGTAGATGTCGTAGATCAAATGACTCATATACAGTCTGATAAAGTAAAGGCAGCTTCAAGACGTTGGCCAGTTCATACATTTTATAATTTGTTAGATTTAGCGGGTATAAATGCGTGGGTGTTGTATAAAATAATCAACAACAGCAAAATTAAACGCAGAGAATTTTTATTGCAATTGAGGGAAGAATTGGGAGAAAATTATGTCTAGTAGAAAAACAACCATTCCGAGAGATTCCATACGAGAGAGAAAAGATAAACGAACAAGGTGTCAGGTCAAGTCAAAATGCTCAAATAATAAGTCCTATGAGAAGTGCCACCTGTGAAAAAAAACTGTCTGCAATAAATGCACAGGTAAAAAATATTATTTATGCGTTAATTGCTCTTCACATAATGATAACTAGTTTACAAATATTTGATTATTTTACAATTACCATGCGAGTAGCGATGATTTTGATACTAAACCAAAAAACATTAATATAATAAAAATAAGTTTTTTTATTCATTTTTTTAGTCTTGTGTTATACCTCAACTGCCTAGCTAGTAAAGTATAACATTAGACTTTTAATTCATAATTTGTTACGTATATGTTTTTCAGACAATAAATATTTGATTTAAGTTAATTAATAAATGTGTTTTAAATACATTTTTTTATTTATATTTATGCTATCACAAATTTATGTAACACATTTTTTATAAGCTTTTAATGCCCCAATTGTTCTATTCTGGGATCCACAATCTATTCTGGGGCAGTTATAATTAAAAAATCACTGGAATAACAATATTATTGAAGAACAATATAAAAGAAAAATCTATACATATATAATAATTCTATATATAATACAAAATATTTATACAAAATAAAATATTTATATAGAATAAAAGTAGTTTTCATCATAACTTTCATGCCTTATACCAATATCATAATAATAAATAGAATGGGACAAATATGTCCCCGACGGCGGTTCTAGGGGGGTCTTAATCTTCGGCGCTTCTAGTGATAAATATGTGTGTAATATACAAGACATTTAACGGCTACAAAATTAAGAACGCTACTACAACTTCATTCATGTCCAGGACTTTCTTTGGTAATAAATTACAGTAAATTAATTTCCAGTGTTTTCATTTGCCTCTTAGAGCTACGTCCCGTGATAATATATTTATTTTGCATTAGCTCTAAAAAAGTAACGATATATGCCAAATTTGGTTTAGGCAAAACATGATATATCCGGAGGACATGGACTGTTTTTTCAGGGTACTAAAGTGCAACGATGTTTGAAAAGGATGATATTCTTAAGATTAATGGAGGGACCTGGAAGAGGGAGAGTGCATTTTGCGCAGTATTTTTTTGTTTTTTAATTTGTTGAGGATTGTTTTTTATTGGTTTAAGGATTAAAAATTGCATAGAGAAATCATTAATTTTTGTACATATAGATATTGTACTGTTTTAAAAAGACGTTAAAAAGACTAAAACATCTATTTTTATAATTGAATTCTGATGTTTTTTATAACGAAAATTTTATATTCTCCTTATTAGATACCTATTTACATTTTGTAATCATCCGCCAGAATAAGAATATGCGAGAGGATATTGAATAATTTATTTATTTTAATGGTTCACAAACAATGAAAAACACACAACATGATATAAATAGTAAAATTATAATTCAATTAGTTTAAATGCTTTTCATCTTGTGTGTTCATCGTGTGTGATTCAACTTAAATGTGAACATGGCTAACATAGAGATAAAATAAAGGCTAAATAAAACATATACAAAAAAGAACAGAAAAAAGTGATTCTATAGAGTGACGTTGAAAAAGAGACTAAACAGCTAATTTCACGTGCAAGTTAGTTTATACACATTATATTTTTCAATAAAAATAACGACAGTACATTGCATTTAAAATCTGATTATATTCACCTCATTGCAACTCATAAATATTATATGTGCTCGTGCAAACTATTTTCAGACTAGAATTATATTTACAAGATATAAAAATATTTTATTTGACGTTACGTGTGCTGATAATAAATTTAAATCACACTTTCGAAGTTATATTTTTCATTTTCATAGTGCTTTTATTATTACTTATGGGTATTTTTAGCAGTGAGGGATGACTGAATATGTTTTATTGAAATTTTCGAAAAATAAAATCCAATGACTACCAAAAAGTCGTAATAATATTTAGAATATAGAAGCAAAGGCAGATTTATTCAAATTATTTATTTTTTATGTTAATACTTATACTTATACTTGTTTTCTCTTTCCTTTATACATCCTTTTTATTTACTAATGCTTAATTTTATTTTTATGTTAATAATTATTGCTGTATTACTTACTCTTTCGCTTCTTACTTTGTATGCCTTATTAATTTGGATAATTCTTACTATATACCTTATTTCTTGTAATTTCTTACGTTTTATGTACCTGCACGTGATAATTTATATTTAAATATTTAAATCATCTTATATTTCTTTATATCGCATGTATGATCATTTAATGTATATATTCTTATATGGAATGTGTGGGACTGCACAAACCTCCCCACATACAGTAATAAAGTTGTATTTATTTATTTATGTATTTATTTAAAAAAATTATAAAACAGCCATTAATGATTACTTATTTATAATGTACTTAATTCAATATTTTATAGAAAACATAGATATATAAAATCTAGAAGTCGGTACAATTTAAATAAATAATTCTCGGTGACTGCACTCGAAACATTTTTTTATTTTTTTGGATATGGCCACCTTTTTTTTTATGCCCCACATATGTTATACTTAAAAACAATATTTGTTACACTCTCAGATATGTACGTTATGTAATAACATACATTGCCATTTAAAGTTACCGAATTAGTCAAGCTATAATATAGATGTCTCATAGACACAAAGGACATATTAATGTGGGAAAGAAGATATGAAGTCTATTGGATGTTTATATGGCTTGCGGCGTATCGTACGGCTGGCTTAAGTGATCACTTTACACAATGTAACGTTCACAGTCCACCCATAATAGACTACTACATCTATCAAATTTTTGAATGTTGTATATATACAAGACATAATATGTCTACTTGGCATACCTTGTTTCATTGAGTTTGAAAGTCATGTGAGTTTTATTTTTACTAGCGACATCTGTGGCTGAAAATTTTCATCCCCATACACTAGTATATATGTCGCCGTTTCTATTTATTAATTTTTTACTGGTTTCTACGTGTGTGGGGATATGTATGGGGTATGTGGTGTATGAAAGAAATTTAACCACAATGGCGATAGTAAAAATACAACTCACTTATGAAATAAGATTTACAAAGTTGACATACATACAACTTCTGAAAATTTGTTAGATGTGTTAGTTTATCATGCCACCCATGATAAACTTACACATCTAACAAATCGGTGAACGTTACATTCTGTGAAGTAAGCCAGCCGTACGGTAGGTCTTAAGTCCTATAAATACCCAAAAGACCATGATACGTCTATTATAATACTTGTCTCTATTTATGATGTTCCCTCTATGAATAAAATCCAGTATTTTTGGGTACAATATGCATGTCAGTTCTTCATTTCTCTGTACCTTGCACCCTTCGACCGATATAAACCAACTTTTAGATAGTTACTACTGTCTCGCTAAATAATGTGTTTTTTATTACATCGAATGCCATCCACTCCAAATTTTACCTAATTACTCTTAAGGATCCTGCGCAAAACAAAGCCGCCGTCCCTTCAGGCACCTTGTTTCCAGCCGTTGATATACATGTGTATTGTCTTTAATGCCTTCTATTTCGAATTTCACAAAATTGCTCTTTGGGATCCTGCGCGAAGTGCAGCCTCGCTTTCCAGATTTTAAAGCGTGTAAGATGTATTATATTCGCTTCATATATGCTATATTTTAAATAATCTTAGTTAGATCCAGTGAAAAACAAAGGCTCCTTCACCTCCCCCTGTTCACACTATCCCCTCCTTCCGATAGAAATGCATATAATATTGACTGATATTAGCATTTTATGCAATTGCACTCTAGGATCCTGATATAAGTATAGTCACCTCACCCCATTACTCCGAATATCTTTCGTTCTCCTGTACATCTTTATTATTAAGGGGTTGGGGAAAACAAATAATAACACCGCTCTTCTTCTGCCTAAGATACTTTTTAATGCTATAATTATTATTATTATTTATTTTTTATCCATACTATATATTATATATATATTATAATAAATTAATAATAAAAAAATAAATAAAAAGTTGCCGTAAAACTGCTGTGCAGTTTGGCATATCTACAATGTAATAAATAGCAAAAAATTAATAAATATGTATGAAAAAAAACATTTTATGTATCGGCTAGGGCCGCTATTAAATGTATTATTTGTGTATTGGATAAAAGTTTATTTTTTCACATATTAACAATAGGGTTGTCCCTTGACATTATGATGCCCTAAGGCGAGATAAAAACGCTGCCCTTATATTTATAAGCCCTTTGCTATAAAAGCAATACTTGACAAAGTATGCAACTGAAACTCTTAAAATGTTTTTACAAAGGTCATCACAAAAAGTGTTAAGGTCGTACATTTATAAATAGTTTTAATAAATCCAAGTAAATCTAGTGGGTTGTTTGGAAAGTAATTTCGGTTTTCTTGGTTAAAATGAAAGACTATTTTTTGATAGTGTATTAATATTTAATTGATTATATATTCATCATTTTCGTCCAATACCTTGTGGCATCTTTCTGGCAGTAGCATGATTCAACGCTCATAAAATTTCTGATCTTTGCTGGCAAAAAACTAATCTAAGACGTTTTAACGTCCTCACCTGAAGTAAAAGTTTTGCCATGCAAATAAAATTGTAGAGACTGGAACAAGTAATAATAAAAAGGTCTGGAGAATATGGCGGGTGTGATAGTACATCCCATTCAAAAACTGTAACCCCATTGTAAAAACTTGTATGAGGTCTCGCATTATCTTGATGGAACACTATTTTTTCACTACCTTTTCCATTGATTAATTCTATCCCGTTCTGCCTAAGTGAATCATTCGAGCTATCCAGTTCACAAGAATACACTTCAAAATTGATCGTGGTATTGTCCGGTAGAAGCTCAAATAAAACTATTACCTTGAAATCCCACCAAACAATCACAAAGCATCACTATTTTTTGAATCTCGGCTTTCGAAGTGGTTTGAGCCGGTTCATCTTTTTTACTCCATGATATCTTGTCCATTTTTCGTCCCCAGTTATGATTCACTTCAAAAATTGATAATTTTCTTAATTTTTCAGAAGCAAATCACTGTCGTCAAAGTGACGCAGTAAAATTCTCTTTGTAAGAATGTGTGGAACCCATATGTCGAGTTTTGAAACTAAACCAAGACGTTTTGTTTTGTCATAAATAGTCGAATTTTATCAATTTAACTTCTCAGCGATCTCTCGAGTTGTTATTTGGCGGTGTGCATCAATCAATGCTTTTATTTTATCTTCATCAGCTTCAATTGGCCTTTCAGAATGTGGTGCAAACTTTTACATCAAAATTGCCAGAAAAAAAAATTGTAAACCAACCGTGAAAATGTATGTACAGTCATCTGTTGGAAAAAGCGAAATTACTTTCCGTACAACCTTATACATAGATGCACACACTAGACACTTTAAATAATTTAAATATTGTCTTGTGTCGTGGCTAGGGAGGAATAAATTAACACACTGGAAATTAATTAGCGATTTATTCATTGAAGATTATTATAACAATTTTGGTATATTTACTTTTTTTAAGATAATTCTCAACGCGCTGTTTTTCACGACTTGTAGTTTCTTGATGTTTCTTTCATTGGCCGTAACAGTCTTGTATATTAACTGTGCACTATTTTTACTAATTTTTTTGTGTCATGTCTCTAATGTAGGTTGGCGTAAAAATCACTTTAGGAATCATTGACGCTTGAACTTTATTTGACAAATGGGGACACAACCTCGAAAGTGAAAACAAACAGAGGAACGCCGTCGTGATTAATGGCGGCCGGAAGTCCAACTACCCGCGCCCCTCGCGGTGCGCCGCTGCCGTTCCGACTTCCGGTCCGGACACAGGGTGCAATTAGCGCAATTTCCCACCGGAAGCAATTAGAATGATCGGTCGGACATCGCTCGGCTGCGCTCAGCACGCTCCGTGCACATGTCCACTGGGCGCTGGCACAAGCGTACTGGGACTACGAAGGATACTGATTCCCTCGCAAGTATTAAAAGACATGTACTCCTTATTGGAAAACGGGGAAACTCTCCCCGAGAAAAAATATCATTTTCAAATTAAAGAAAAAAATATTGATGAAAACACTTTTTTACAGCTGCAATTTTTAGAAAAAAATCAATGATATTGTCGCGGAATCGTGACCTTGGGTGGCGAATGAAAAATTCAAGCAATCGAGACATTAAATAATTAATTTGTTACACAAAATCACTGGATAAGAATTTAATCGGAGCACCGTTCTTAGATTCATACATTTTTTTTCAAACCGTTAAAATCCTAAAAAATCTGAATTCTAGAAACAAATTAATAAATAATATCATATTTCAGTCCACTTCACCACTCCTTGAGCTTTTTGGGAAAAAAATACCCTTCCCCACCGCGCGCCCCCTGACCTATCCGATTAGATTGATAAATTTTGAATTTAAGTTAGTTAATATCTATACCTGATGATAAGAGGGACTGCTCCTCTCGAAACTATAGTAGTAATTTAATAACTCACATTGTGTGTGTATTACAAAGTAAAGTAAAACCTATTTTAAATGATGATCGCTTCATACTCGAGTGAGAGTTGATGTCGATTTTTGGCTGAAACATCGCAGCAAAGACGGCAATACACCTACAGTGTAAATAGCAAAAGCAGCAATATCCACTATTTGCTAGCAAACACAATAATATCCACTATTTGATACACAGTGATATCCATATTTAAAAGTTTAGTATTAATCTGTATGCACGTACATTAAAGGAAAACTTAGGTTAAAACTTAAGTTAAGTAAAACTTAGGTTAAGTCAATTATTTTTAATAACTTATTTCCAATAAAATGTAGGAGTCATAGATTTCAGAGAAATTTTCCTAGTGTATTGTATTTACTCAGAAACACCGCAGTGGGACATTGCTGTTCTTGCTTTTATAACCCTCACGTTATTGTCATCATTTAGGTAAGTATAGAAAAGACTTTAGAACTGCTTAGTACAAAATTATTTGATGATCGATCCTGTTGTACTTGCTGGCCGCGAGTGGTGGCTTAACTGACCATATTTGCCGGCAGAAAACATTTCAGAGCTGACCCATGATAAAACCTCCATTTTGTGCCGACCGCGACCGTTCAAATGACAACCCTTACATTATCACGTGCATCGCTAGTCCGATCCGCTGAATACGACCGCGTGGTATGGTAATAATTCGCTTCGAATCGAACAGTGAAATTGAATTACTGACTTTTATCAAGTTTCATAAGATGGTCGGTAGATACCGTTAAATTATTCTGTGTCCTCGCTTTTACTGACTCACTGAAATCCGAGCTCCTAACCTATATCTGTATAATTGGATTAACAATGTTTGGAAGCAATTATATTATCAACACGACAAGTTTGGCACCATGGACGTACGAACGTCCAACTCTAACGGAAGTTGGGTGGATGATCACTGGATTTGTTAATGTTTCAATACGTACAAAGAATTCAATTCTGAAAACACATTTCATGTGCTGTCTTTTAAAATATCTTTCTATTTTATAAACCTTTTGATCACGCCAATCCTATGACATGGTTCAAATATTAAATATATATATATATATATATATATATATATATATATTTCGGTACCAATATATCGGCGTTTATTGAACAAAAGAAATTTAATTGCTTTAGACGTACACACATAATACATATAAATATAGGATAAAATGTAACAAGCCTATCGGCCACTAGCTACCTTGCTAGACATATACAATATCTACCTGTACTGAGGTAGCTTAATAATATTTTCTTATATACTCTCTAATATCATTATTAAGTGGCTGATGGTTTAAAATAAAAGACGGATAAGTTCCGTCTCAAAGGGTTACGCGATATTTCGGGAAACAGAGAAAATGAATTATTTACCTTGTTATAAACAAAAGTTTCTCCAAAAATAATGAAAACCATCTGAACCAATTTGCATATTGATAGAAAATTAACCGTATTTTATCAATTCTGTGAAAGTTTCAAGTTCACTCGATAGGTTGGTTACTTTGCTCGCCATAAACCCAATTAGCTTGTGGGTCAGTAGTTGTTTTAGATAATTGAATTCGTACGTGTTCTGAATAGGCCATGTCTTTCTTCTTATTAAATCAATTACGCGACTCGGCGCGCACTTATAACGTTGTAAAAGTAATGGAAATAATTGTTTTGGCTTGGAAATTTGAGCAAAATTGACCAGACGCTTTAAATGCTTTCGTTTAATCAATTTGTGAAATGAAATCAGTTTGGGAACTTTATTAACTTTGAAACTAACTAACACGATTTATTTCTTCGATAAAAGTGTGAGTAAATAAATGTAATATCGTTGTAAAAAGTTTATTCTTCTCTGGAGGAATCGTAACACAGGTGTACCGAATCGATTAAACCTGCAATTTTGTCATAAATACTAGTAATGTAAAAATGTATTTCAACTCAGTCTAAAAAAACAAATACGCTTTTAAATGACTTGAACGCTTTTAATGTGTGAAGCAAATCCTGCTGAAAATAATATTTTTTTTATTTAAAGCCGGTATATGTATGGTTTATTTTAAATTATAAACAATAAAATGTCAATATAATTATGTATCTCTCTTTCTTATCAAATAAAGAGAGATGAGAAGGAAGAGAGACTCGGTTAATGTACTATATTTTGAGAATATAACAAATTAATTATATTACTACTAATATTTGAAAATATTTGAAAGGCAATTTTGAATGAACGATGAACAAATGAAGATGCTATGGTTCGGATGAACACAATTAAATAAAAAATTATATAATTTTTCATTTCATATAATTTTCTAGTTATTAGTCTTAATATTACCCAACGTTCAAAATCATTCAGTAGGAAACTAGCGCCAATGAATGAATCTGATAATTAATTCATGTATTGTCATCGAAAATGCTTGAATGTGCAAAATTTCAGCTCGTTTTGGAATTGGGATGTGGGCGACATATCGATTATAAGATTCCGCCCAGAAAACAAACAGGTGTAGCTAATATAAGCGTAGTATAAAGACAGAGAAAGATGGAATAGACAGGGGGACGAGGACGATGATGGTGAATATTATTTCGTAAAATATCGCGTCATATAATATTCGAGTCCTATTAATCAAAATGCCATTAAAATGTTTCGAATAAAACTTTTCATATTAAAATTTCCAAAAGCTGCAGATTTCTGAGATAAAAACATTCATTAAATAATTATATCACGTTATTTAATATGACATAACATTGTGACACTAATATGACACTTTTGTTTAACAGCCTCAAGCGACACATAACGTTTCAGAGCAGAAGTTCCTTCTGGGCAGCATTTTAGCTTAACATCGCGAAATAATCCTTTATACTGATTTAATATCTTCGGGCTTAAAACGTCAACCACAATGTCGGAATGGCAAAGGATAACTTTTTGATGGCGGTTTTTGGAATTTTGTGACAAATAAAATAATCAAGCTTTCCTTTGTGTTTCATAAAAATTTACAACACTGTTAAAAATATGATAAATTTAGGAAGATTACTTTATGACCTTAGCGTGGTAATAGGAACAAATGAGGGTATAAAAACAAATAGCGAGCAATATCCAAAAAAAAAAGTGATTTGAATATTCTGGTTTGTGTCTTCTGGAGTATTTAGTATGCCGTGTTTTTTTTATGGGTCCATTATCAGTCCTGACGATGGACTCTGCAATGGAATCCGAAACGTAGGCCAAAAAGGTCGTAAAAACACGGCATAATACCCCAGAAGACACAAACCAGAAGATTCTGGTTTGTGTCTTCAAAACCGAAATGTTTTGAATGCAGTCTTATAGGAAATATAGCTATGTTTCCGAATCACTTTTAAAGGGGAAGACAACAATATACTCGAAGTTAAAAAAGCAAAGGCAGCAATACCCGCTTTAACCAATCAACCCCCAGGTATGTGGGATTGAGAGCTGTTGTCGATTTTAGACTGAAATATCATAGAAAAGATAAGAAAATCCAATTACGTAAACAGAGAAAGCAGCAATGTCCATTATGTGGTAGCAAACAGAGCAATATCCATTTAAAAAGTTAATTATTTATTTATTTACATTAACATAAAATAAAAACTGACGTGGCAACTGTTTTTAAAAACTTATTTCCTATTAAATATAGGTTTCATTCGTTCCAGAGACTTACTTTTTTTATTTATCTCAGAAACACCTCAGTACTTCTTTTACTTTTATACCCCAATATTATTTATCTCTATGTCTGAATTAAGAGATTATGTAGAATTTGTATGCTACTTTTCAATTTATTTTGCTTTAAATCTTCAATATTAACTGAAAATATTGTTTGTCTGAGGCAGCAAATACTCTCAAACGGTACACTCTAGCGGTGTGATACTTACACAGCTTATTCCATCTGAAATTTCTATGTCTATGTAATTTATAAGCTTGCCACGTCATTTCCATCCCGAAATATAAAGATTTAAAATACCTAATTACCTCTCAAAAAATTATACAATCGTGACTTTTAATACGAAAAATATTTCGTAAAAACCATGTGTAAATTTAATTCATATTGAATTCTCACAATGAATTGTGAGTGTATTTTATTACAGAGAGACGTGTATGTATGAATGTATATATATACGATAAGACGGAGGTATATATAGTAGGTATTTATGATTTTCGAAACATCACCGTGCGTGTACGAGATGTTATGTAAATAAAAATCTATAGGCTTTGCTAAGCTTAAAATCTTGGGTACTTGCCTACCCTACTAGGTATTGTCTCGCACGTAATTAGTCTAAATCCGATTTGCATAAATTATCTATGACCTCCTTTCACCTCATTGGCTGATTCTGCGACGACGTTCATTCCAATATATTGACATTTTAAAATGCCGACGGCATCTGTGCAGTGGACAACTTCGGTAGACTTTTCTTCGCTAAGCCTTGATTTATTATATAACTTCATTTCCTTGTACTACCTACATGGACCAGAATGGATATTTGACTGGTTAATCACTGCGTCAAAGAGAAATTACTTGCACTTCGACTGTCCTGGAATCTCAACAGAACAGCGACAAGGCTTTTGTTTTACTGTGTCAAGATCACTTTGGGCATGGAACATATGGCACGAAGATTATTGTGGAGTGGTGATTTTGAGGTATGTATCACTTTATCTCAGTTGGTGAGGTCATCATAGTATCATAGTCCTTTCTTTTGCTTCTAGAGCGCGAACGGCGAACAAAATTAGAGGCATTTATTCGTCTTACTATCGATAGTACTCGCAGCGTACGATATCAAAACCATATTTCATACTTTCTTTCTCATAGTTTAAGTTTTGTATCCATACAGAATGATTGATTTTCTAGTAAATTCCAACTCATTGTAAAACATGTACAATACTGTACAATCCTCGATTACGTGAAATTCCTTCTACTTCTCGTGACGACGTGATTAATGCTACCTCTATCCCATTTATATCAAATTGCATAGCTGTTCTCTTCCAAATATGTATTATACTATCATTAGTGCTTGAACACTTTTTCTTTGTATCTCGCAGAAATACAAAAATCTTCTTAAATTCCAAAAATTATATAACAATTCTTTTCAATAGTTTTCATATAAAATATAAACAAGTTTCTGAATGTCAACAGTCAGATTGATAATGGCCCTCATAAGGTGAAACGCGTATCACAAAAAATTAAATGAGTAGAACTAAAAACAAGTGTGTTTTTATTTTCATATGTGTGACAATGAGAGCCAAACTTCGCCGTCCGCGAACTCACTATTCGCGGTGCTGCTTGGAAACAAGCTCCCGCGTACAACGAGGGATTAATGTATTGTGTATCGAAAACACATATTAGATTTTTTCAAAGAGCTTATATTTTATGGAAAAAATCAACGACCCACATCAAAGCACAAAAATTTCAATAAGTATTTGAGCCATCAATCAAACAGGGTGATAGCTATTGAAGCTCCACAGGAGGTCCACTAAGAAAGATTCTTAAATAAATTCACAACGTTTCAGTGAAATTGAAAAAAGTTTCATTCATATGTTTTGTTTTGTTGTGAAAATTTTATACATATTTCTTTTTGATTCTCGCTATTATTTTTGGATACAAATCAGAAGCCTTTCTAAGAAATATTATTTAGAGAAACGAATGACATTGACGTGTCAATGAATAAGATTTGCTGACATTTGTGTTTTTTATTATTCTAGAAATAACAACCTATTCTTCTTAGAGATATGAAAATCTTTATTTTAGAAAAATGCTTAAGGATTTGAAGACGTGTAGAGTTTTCTATGCGGTGGAACATACTTCCGCTGTATTCCAGTCCCCTAGCCTATCTCTGTGAATCCAATAAAATTTAAATATCTAAACCTACGTACGTAGATACCTACTTCAATATTTATTAAAACACTAAATCATAAAAACCAAGTTTTTATTATACTCCGTTTCTCATTGAAACGGGTTTTGCGCCTACTCTACGCATCGGGCTCGAAAATTAAACAATATGTAAATTATACATTTAAGAATAAATTAAATACTATGTTTTAAACCACTTTATCGCTATATATTTGTCAACTAGTTACCGTTGGACTCAACCTTCTTCAGGACAATTATAATATAGACTAATTTCAGTCTTAAAATGTCAAGCCACAAAGTGGTTTCTTGCTTTGAAAAATTAATATATAAATTGTTAAAATTTCGAAAAATCCAAAATTATACTATAATTATGAAAAAATTTTAAACGAAAATTTGTTGGATCATTTTTATCGTCGCCACGAGTCTACCTGCAAAGTTTCAGCTCGATCGGATCACGGAAAAAGGGTTAAAAATCGATCCAAAGTTTTTTCGGCAGACAAGCAGACGCTACAAGTTAAAAGAAAGGGAGTAAAAATACAATTGATTAATTCAAAAGGCCATATTCCTATTAAAGATACAAAAATATCTGTGTAATAAAACAGAAAAAATTTAAAGAGGTATAACTTAAGAAAAGCACAATTTTCCACAGCTCCTTTCAGATGTAAGAAAATTAATCATCTTATGGCCGTCTCTTTCTGTTGAACACTCATCTGTTTGGCGCGATTTGCTTTATAATTAATGTCTTTCAATATTTGGATAGACGAGGCTAACAATAAATAAACTTTAATTTAGATAAATTAAAGATGTCTCACAGATACAAGCTATTTATAATGATAAAACATGTGTGCTGGCTTCTTCACTTTACACAATGCAACGTTCACCGATTCCCACCAAGAATAACCACACACATTTACCAAATTTATAAATTTTTGTATGTTTTATTCGTGCAACTTATTTTATATAGGTACTTGGTACAACTACGCTTTTGCAATTTATGGTTTGAAAATTTTTCATTACCATGGAATAGTATATAGATATTGCCACCGGTAAATGAGACCTCTTAATTATATTTTTTGACTATAGTAAGTGATATCGATTTCTAAAAATTCATTACTTTCAATAAATATTAAATAGAATGATATGAACCCTGCAGAAATCCCAATTGGAATATTTTCCTATTGGAATTCATTCATTCTTTATTGATTTATTTGACTTGTACTAAAGGGAATGAAATTTTTCGTATTCGATATGAGTTACTGTAATGATAGTCAAATGTTTTACAAAAAATAAGTTAGAAATATTGAAAAAAAAATGCAAACTTTGATGTCGCATATCTCCATGACTATTGATCATGGTTGATATTTGACTCATAATCAAAGTAGGAATATAGTCCTGCGAGGTTATTGATATTTTCCAAAAAACCCTGTATATGATATACACTAGATTACCCCTGAAAATTATTTTCCATTTTTAACTCTCTTTATAGACCAGTTTATATTCACAGCAGAATTATTTGTATGTTCTATGAACACAATTACTGGATTTTGTCCATAGAAGGACAATCATTTTAATGATTGGACAAAAGCCCTGTTGGACATCCTAATAAATATATTAATTAATAAACTATTGTTTATCTCTCGTCCTGAAAGAATTACGTGACGTATAAAACATCGAAATTCAAACCAAAAAATGAAAGTCAAGTCAGTTTCGCCGCATTTCTACGCATTTGTAAAACTAATATCCTTTGAACTGAATATCTCATCCTTCAAAACATTTTTCTTCAAAAAAATATAAATATAATACATGTAGTATTATGTTCTTACTTTTAAAAATAAAATAAACTAAAACTTTTATTTATACAACAGAATTTGTTATTTCAAAAGGTTATCAAAGACGTTATAGTCCTTTCAAAAATAAATTAAGCGAGGAAATTTTTTCCACGAATAGTTTTTCTGCGCCATTAATTTTTGTGAAATCAAAAGAAACAAAGAAAGGAATATGAAAATTAAATAGCGCTACGCAAGAAAATCTGTTTTTTAATATTTTTCACGCGACAATATTACACCAGAGCTCTGGTAAACAGTGTTGGCTAATTCAAGCGAACGGTAAAAAAGATATTCCCGAGCTTAACCTTAAGAATAATCTTGCCGAAATTAAATTCAACAAACCTTTAGAAGTAAAAACATTTTTTTGTCTTCCCTCTGTATTTTTTTTTGCAAGACCGTTATGGTGGAGTAATTTTAAGTGTGAAAACACCTCCAATAAAAATACTTAAAAAGAATTGAGGTTGAGAAAGATTTTGTATTATGGTTCATTTCAAGACAAAATTATTTTAACGTTTCAATTCAGATCTTATTATAATACATTTAATAGGCTTTAGAATAGATAATCGAGACTTATTTTATCAATATCCTACACTCATCGTCTCACATAAGGGTGAAATGTCACCTAAACTTATCATTGTACCCAGCGGCGTGCAATTAGAATAATGAAGCATGATATTTACGTTAGCGTATATTAGAAAAAAAACGAATAAATAATTTATCTCGTAATATTCTTAAAACAATTAACATATTGTAACGAAATGCTAGAAATAAATTATGCACACCAGGCCAGTCGTAAATTGCGAAGCGACAGATATCGAACGAAGTGCCTAATTGGCGAAATCAATAAATGCGATAAATACTACGTGCGAGAATTGGATGGCATATTCTAGTGAATGTTGAATACGTGTCACCCAGTAAAACGGGTATTTTGATTGGTGGAAAATGCAATGATCAATGATTTTTTTTTACCATTACTCCTGATCAAACAACTCGACCCTAACTGTCTATCAATCAGAAAGGCATTTTTAGCGCTGTCTATGGAATTATGGTGGAATCGAAATATTTTCGCGTTACACATATTATTTTTAATGATTTAGGATAATATTTTGACCAACCTACACTAGGCAAAATTACCCCAAAACACTAATTTGCTTTTTAGTACTATGTTTCCTGGTGATTTCACCAAACTCAAGAACTGTAAATAAATTAACACATTCTGAATGCTGATTTATCAAACAAAAGCGTATGAAAAGACATGATCTTTCTATTTATACTGTCCTAGAAAAATGATGAAGTTTTTGCGGTTGTCATCTCGTCCCGTGTATACTGTATTCAGAAAAACCGTTATATTTTACAGTTTGAAAAAGAAAGAAAAAACTATTTGCAAAGGATCAGTGCTGCCCACCGAGTTAGCAATTTAATTCTATAACCAAATATTTTGTCTACACTTCGTTAAAATGTGTAACAATCCTGGTACTTTAACAAAATAAATTTCACTAGGCAGAATAACCCCGTTTGACGGTACCGTTTTCGTTTACCACTGTATCTTAGTCCGAGTATATCATGCATTTGTCCTGACGAAGATACAGTGATATCAAAACAGGTAGACGTAAAGTTACTCCAAGTGGTTCATACATAGTATAGTCATAGTATTTTATTAATTATATTTAATAAATATGCTTTTTTTTCGTTATTATTATACTATAAATTACCAAAAAGTAATTTTTTATTTATTTAAATAAATATATGGATTTTGAATTATCTACATTGCCAGGCCCTGATTATTGAACATTTTGTTGCCTAAAACCTGGCTGCGTTATAAACCAACCCATGGCAGAATATAATTTCTCTTCTTAGAAATTGTTTCTTATTTTTGATTGTTTTGGTTGTATTTGTTAAGTTTGTTTTTACAGCTTAACCTTTGATCAAGTACTTGTTAGTAGCTAATAACATTGCTTTTTCAATGTGTTTTTCTCTTTTTATATGTTTATTCACGGAAAATATTATGATTTTATTGAGTTGTTTTTAAGTTCATTGGAAAAATCTCACGGTTTTGTTCACAATTGCAACTATTTCTGTCGCCAAATAATTATTTCATATTTAAACATAAATTATTTAGAATTGTCGCTGTCAATAAGTCGCACGGCTGCAATATGAACCTTAAATCTTTAATTATTAGGAAGCAAAAGAAAAACAGATATCGACCATTTAACGATAACTTCTACGGGTTGTCCAAATTGTCAGAATGCCTGAAACTAGAATCCAAAGCGGATTATATACTTCCATCAGCTATCCCATAAAAAGCAATCGTGTGAAGGTCATAAAATGTTTATAAACCTTCTAAAAGCGAGCTTCAAAAGTGAACTAGCTGCTAAAGACAGATCTACTAAGTTTAGAGATTTTTTGTGTTTAAATTACTTATTTTACTTTACTTATCCTTTTTCTCTCTGACTTCATCCCATTGACTGTTGGGGTGAACTCTCCTCGTTCTTAGGTTGTAGGTTCCGCTATCCTGGATAACGTCACCCAATCTGTGCCTCTATGTTAGGCTTTCCCTTTGCATTACCCGTGATTTTTTTTGGTCTTCCTGTGGATGTAAATCGGGAAAGATCTTTTTTATTTAGAGGATTTTCTTCATGCTTATTTTTCAAGGAGCGTCCATGCCATAACTGAAAGTAAACTGATAAAAAAATTTACTTAAGAAGGAAACAATTTAACGGCACGAAAGATACGACTGAGTTGTTGTAAGGATCGGTACAAATTAGTCGGTGTATTTACAAAATGCAATAAACAAAGTTTAAATCAATCTCACCGTGAACACGCGTCATAATATTAATTCAAGCATGCTTGCCCGACTGGAATGACATATTGAGACAGACAAAGTTTACTGAACAAGTATTATAACTAATTTGTCCTGATTACACAGCGAATACGTGACTCGGTGTAAACAAAACGATGGCGGTATTTTGCGTTTATACTGAGATGCCACTCTGTGTTTATCTCACAATATGTAGATATATAAAAGATAAGTTGAAAATAGCACGGTTAGAAAATATATTATGAAAAAATCAATGTTTTATGGGTAGTAATTAAAATTGTTTACTTCTTTGTTAAGTTTAATGAAGATCTTTAATGAGGTGTATGATGATATAAGAATGGTACAAAATATGTAAAATTTTAAAATAAAACTCGGGAAAAAATGATTTGTGTAAATGTAAATTGGATTTTGAATATTTTTTGCTTACGAGCATTATAGCATATGTATATATTTATATATTTTATGAATAAGAGGTGTAAAAAAGACTGGACCCATCATTAATGACGAGAAAATATTTTATTTACGCCAGAAATCAATAAACACCAATCATCAGCCGTACTCTACCTACAGGTGGATGAAGGCCTCCCCGAATTGTTTCTGCCACTAATTTCCGCAGAATTTTGTATATTTTTGTATATCTTTTATCATGCTGTGAATGCCCCATTAATTCTCACGCAAGCATTACTTCCTTCGTACAGGGAAAAAATTGCCTGTATGAATTTACTCTTCACCCTCGTCGAAGGTTTCGTCTGAATACCAGACGAAACCTTCCATAACTTTCGTCTTATCACTCTGTCATAAGCTTTTTGGAGATCCACAAAGGCACAAAAAAGTTTTTGATTCTTTGCCAAAAACTTTTCCGTCATCTAACAAAGTCAGAAAATCTGGTCCATGCATCCTCTTGAACGCTCATGAACGCTACTTTTACATCCCACACTTTTTCTTTCGTTGTCAACCTCACTCTTTCTATCAAAATTCCTATTATTCCTTATATTCCTATCGCGCAGTCCATTCGCGACCCTTTTCCTTTGTATAGAGGCATGATAATAGGTCTTTTCCAGTCCTTAGGAGTGTAGCTACCCTCTAAACATTGGTTGAAGAGCCTATGAAGCCACGTGAGTATTACTGGACCACCACCCTTAATGTACTCGGTAACAACATTGTTATTTTTTTATTTAT